>JADLZL010008342.1:0-128529 GCA_015844335.1 Chrysopogon serrulatus | reverse complement strand
TTGGCACATGGCATTCAGGTGTACCTATCTCGCATGGACAAACAGGAAATCAAAGAAGAAGACTGAGTATTCGGCGAATGCAGAGCATGGAAGAAAATGGGAGCGCCCGCCTAAAGGACATGTCAAAGTTAATTGTGATGCAGCATTTGATCCTGGTATGTGTTCGGGAGGATGGGGTTGTATCCTGAGAGACTCTGATGGTGATGCCGTATCAGCCCGTAGAGGAAGACTAGAAGCGCTCCTGGAACCCCTGCAAGGAGAAATTATTGCATGCATACAAGGAGTGCAAGCTACAATTGACGAAGGGGTGGGCCATGTGATTATAGAAACTAATGCCCAGGAGATAGTGATGGCAGTGCATTCCAATTCGCTGGAACTGAATGCGATGACATACTTGATGGCTGAGCTCAGAGATCTCCTATCCCTGAACTTTATCAGTTGGCAAATTCAGCATAGGCCTCGAGCGAGCAATAGCACATGAGTTAGCTGCTTTTTGGGTAGTTTATGTTCTTGGGATGCTGATCCTGTTTTGGCTTCTATGCCACTTTGTATTCAGTCTGTAATTGCTGATGATTCAGCTTTGTTCAAGTAATGGAAATCCCTATTTCCCGTAAAAAAGCAAGGATGAAGTCAGCGAAGGACCCGAGGTCAGCAAATGAGCAGATGTGGCCACCGTGCCGGAGCCCATGCACGCTGGGCCTTACTATGTCGACCACGCCGCACTAGAGTAGTCGAATCCAGGCATGAATAGCAGCGGAGAAGCGTGCGTCTAGGGCGGCGGCCACTAGCTGGCAATCTGCGCCGGTAGAGGAACCCTAGCGTGCATCGTTTCCTCGTGACGGGAAGAGGAAACGCGAACGAGATAGAAGGGGAAAAAGAACAATGGGCGTTCATGGGGAATCGAACCGTGGCAACGGGCACTGGCGCGGGGGCTGGCGTGGGCGTGAGATAGGAGGAGATGATACACGCAATCCTAACCGTTTGTGATGAGTGAGTAATGTAAGAGAAGCTTTAAAATCAAATCTGGACACTTTGTTTTAACGGTGTTAGTTTTCTTGATACAATTTGTGGATGGAGAAATGACTTTCTAGTGAACTCTAAAAGAGTGACATTTCAGTGGGGGACGTCTTTAGTGTGAATGTAGAAAAGAAAATGGTAATACATTAGTATGATAGAAACTCATAAACAAAGTACTTATATGGAAAAAAACATTATTTTGGACAAGATTTTGATCAAACATTGAGAACATAAATCATAAATAACTTTTAAATTGTTGAGTTTGGAAATGTAAAAACCATATGAATAGATTTGTCTTAAAAGTACTTCCATAAAAGTATAAATATATCACTTTGTGATGAGTATTTTTATAAAAATATGAAGTCAAAGTTATACTTTGAAGACCGTGTCATTGTCCCGACACGGCATCCTTTTTCTACATGGAGGGAGTACCAAAATATTTTTTGAAAGGATCAGTAGGGGGAGTCCCCTACCTATATTTTTGGTATTTCATAATAAACATATGTACAAAGTTCAGCGGTACAAAGCACTCAGTGCCCAAAAAGAAAAAGGATAGAAACATTAACTGAAATTCTCATGCCACATTGAGAGAGCAATGTCTATTTTCTTCTTGGCTTTGATGCAAACCAAACCAAGTTCATCTCGAAAAGCATTTTTCCACTAATTCAAGTTGAAACTTTTGGCATAAAAAATAACTCCATTTCTGGTAGTCCATATTGTCCAATAGACCGTTATGACAATTTCTCTAAAGATTAGGTTGTTAAAGGTATTTCTAGCATTGCAAAACATGTCCAAAGAGTTGAGAGAGGTATCCCAGTTAATGTTGATCAGACTCCAGCATTGAACACTGAACGGATAGGCGATGAACGGATAGGTGAAGAGATGAAAGCAAGTTTCTTCTTTAGAGTTGTAGAAAACACAGTTATAGTCATCAAGATGTCTGTTTTTCTCCTTAGCATATTTCTGGTTTTCAGTCTGTCAATGAGGAGAAGCCAAAAGAAAAACTTATATTTGCCAAGATTACCTGTAGCCCAAAGCCATTTGAAGAGAGGAGAGGCTTCTTGACTCCCAGCTATAAGTTTATATAAGCTTTGGAGGTAGAAAAGCTCATAGATCCCTACTTGTAAGACCAGGAATCTTCCAGATTGCTGTCCCAGTTTGAGTTCTGAATCAAATTATTCAAACTGTCCAATTGTGTGGAGGCCTCTAATGAGAGAGGCAAGAAGAAAATGGTGCCTAGATCTTTATCTAGAAAATAGTGGATGGATTATTTTGGCTTTCCTACAAAGCTGTATAGCTCTGGATACTTATCCTTCATTAGAGAGTCAGACTAGAGATCATTCCAAAGCATGACTGAATTACCATTTGATGAAGAGCAGGTTGCATGATTTCTAAACACCTCAGTTAGCTTCAAGAGATCTCTCCACTAGAAAGCGCTAGAGGGACTTTTAGCATGAGGTGGAATATAGCTATTTTTATGAAACTTCTCCCAAGTGAGCTTCACCCAAGGGGTGTCTGCCTGATTGTAGAACTTGTCTAGGTACTTTAGCAACAGAACCAAATTCTAGGTTCTAATATCAATAATGCCCAATCCACCTTCCTCTTTAGGTTTACAAGCAAGATCCCAAGCTGCCAAACATGATCCTTTTTTTGTGATTGTCTCCCCCACTCCATAGGCAATGCTTTCTGTACTTGTCAATCTGATCAACCATTTATGGTAGGATTTGCAAGTTACATATATAGAAAGTGGGAAGAGCTAAAAACAGAATTAACCAAGACCAACCTGCCTTGATAGGAGAGCATTTTGCTAATACCTTCCAATCTCCTTTCTATCTTGTTAAGCAATGGAGCAAACTCTTGAACAGTTGGTCTGATGGTCCTAAGAGGAAGTCCCAGGTGAGTGAAAGGCATTTCATGAACCCTGCATCCAAAAGTATTAGCAAGAACTTGGGCTTCCTCAACATTCATGTTGATAGGCACTAGACAAGATTTGTGAAAATTAACTTTGAGGCCAGAATTGTCAGAAAAGGTTCTAAGAAGTCCTTTGAGCTTGAAAACATTTCTAGCATCAGCTGGAAGAATGATCAAAGTGTCATTAGTATGCTGCCCCAATGGGATAGTCTCCTCCAAATCATCAGACAAAGGATGTTTTTGGACTCCTAGGTTCTAAGCCTTGTTAACAATAGTCTGAAGGAAATCTATAGCCAACACAAATAGGAGGGATGAAAGAGGATCTCCTTGTCTCACACCTCTTTTGCATACAACCACTTTACCTGCTACACCATTAAGTAAAACTGATGAAGAAGCAGTGTTTAGGATTGTTTTGATCCAATTGACCCACTTACTAGAGAAGCCCTTGTGCCTAAAATTCTAGGATGAAGAGGTTCTCAATCTTATCAAAGGCTTTCTCAAAATCAATTTTAAGGATGATGACAAAGGTGTAGAAATTGGCATGCCCAAGCCAGGCTGTCCTGAATGGTTCTTCCCTTGATAAACCCATATTGGTTATCATGTATGAGGAAAGGAGGAGCAGACGGCAATCTAGAAGAAAGAATCTTGATGATTGCCTTGAGGGAGTAATTTAGCAAAGATATGGATCTATAGTCATCCCCTGATACTGGATTTTCCTTTTTAGGGATAAGCGCTATAAGAGAGCTGTTGATTGCCTTTATATCTAAACTGCCATTACCAAACTTAGCAGAGTCTTAGAAAATCATTATTAATAATCTGCTAGCATTTCTTGATAAAGTGACCATTTAAACCATCAGGGCCAGGGGCATAATCATTAGGAATGGACTTAATAACCAAATCAATTTCATTAGTAGAGAACTCACTTTTCGAAACATCGAGGTCTTCATGAGCAATAAGATTGTCCAAATCAAAGTGTCAAATGTCCAATAAAGACAGTGACAAATTATGGAGCGTACGGGCCAAAAGAGGCCCTCCAAGAAGGACCCAGCCGGAGTTAGTGGGCCCCATGGGTTGCCCTAAGGAGGGGCAGCGTGGGGCGCCACGAGGGTGGGGTGGCGGCTACCATAGCCACGCCGTCGTCTGCCGCGTGCCGCGTGGCATGGGGCCCACGCGTCCGCCTTCTGCCATCACCGCTGTTGTCATTGCAAGTTACCTTTATTATTACGATTAATTAGGCAACTAAGATTAGAAAAAACTAGAAAGTTCATGTTTGATAAGAACTTTCCCGTTAGAGTCCATTTGAGACTATAAATACTAGAGCATTGTAATCAAATGGGATGAAGTAATTAGGTAAGTCCCTTTATTCCAATCTCTCCCACGCCCGTGCTCTCTCTCCCTCCACCCTAGCCACCGCTGCCTCTACGCCCGCCACCGCAGGCTACCGCCCCGGCCAAGGGCATGCACCACCCCTCCCTTCCTTTGGTATCTTGCATATGTAGGCACTTGCAGAGCATCCAGCAGAGGCATATTGATATATAGATGGCGAATCACCTCCACAAATTTACCAAACTGCTCATCCATCCGTTCTTTTCTTAGCCGATGAAATGGCAAGAAGTTGGCATCATTATAATTGTGCTAAGGCTCTTGCTCTAGTGGTGGCACAACTTCTTCTACTTCACCATTATTCTTCTCCTCAGGTGCTGCTAGCGGTGCCTATACTCTTACTGTCCGTCTAGGATGTGCACCTTCTGGATATGGAGGATCACGAGTACTCTTGCCACCTCTTGTAGTGATTGCATTGATCTGCTCAGGGTTAGTGGCAAAGGGCAAAGCAGTGGCTAACTTTGCTACTTGTGATTCAATCTTTCTATTATAGCTCAGTTGATCCTTGATGGCAGAAGAAAAGCTTTCCATCTTAAGATTCATACTCTCTATGATCTTCTCATTAGAAGCAAGCCTTTGTGAAAATCCTTTATTGATCTTGGGTTGTTGTCTAATCAAATCCTTTAAGGAGGTTGTCTAACTTGATCCATTCCTTGGGTGTTGCCAATGATGCTCAAATCTTCTGGCTGGTCAGAAAAATATGTGATTCCTAAATATCTTCCAGTTCTTGTTTGAGAATCCATAGCATCCTGATTAGCCTGACGATCTTTCTTATAGTTATCTCGCTGTTTGAGCCAGTCTATTAACATATTCATCTTGGCTGAAACTGCACTCAACTCTTCTACTTTAGCTTCTTCACTCATCTTGCAATGCTAAGCATCGTCTAATGATAAGCCTTGATTAGAGGCTATGGTCTCCATGATTAATTTTGCTTTCTTGATGGTGAGTGACAAAAAGGTTCCTCCAGCAGTAGCATCTAGTTGCTCTTGTGCTTCTTTAGATAATCCATGATAAAATCCTTGCATAAGCAACCAATCCTCTATTCCATGATGGGGACAATCTGAGATGTAATCTTGAAAGTGTTCCCTTTCTTCTAAAATAGGTTCATCTTTCTGCTGTTGAAAACTAGTAATCTTCTCTCTTGAGGCACTGGTCATGCATGTAGAGAAGAATCTTTCTAGAACGACCTTCGAACAATCTGCTCATGTCTTAATGTTTCTTGATTTGCATAGAACCACTGCTTCACTTTCCCAGTTAATGAGAACGGGAACAGATGAAGAAGTATGATGTCTTGAGCAACGTTCTTAATGATGAGTGTGCTGCCAATCTCCAGAAAATTCTAAAGATGAGCACTAGCATCTTCACTTGTCTTTCCACTGAATAGAGTATCTTGCACCATGTTGATGAGACTTGGCTTGAGCTTAAACTCGAGATTGTGAGTTGGAAGTATTGGTCCAGTGTGAATATCCTTCGTGCTTGGAGCAGAGAACTCTCGTAGAGTCTTGTCAGCTATGGCTTAGAAACAGGTGTAAAGCTATCTCTTTATTGGTTTGATTGTAATGAATGAACGACAATGATGAATCAAGACCAATCCTACAATACCCTGTATAAGATATAGACAAAAACAAACAAGGGTAAGCCTGCTTTAGCAGAGGTACCTAGTCATGCTTCCATCCATAAGTATGCATTTGATCAATATCTCTTTATAGCTTAGCCTTTCCCCGGCAATGGCGCCAAAAATGTTTGTTGACACCTCTTAACATCACCATGTAAAACACCGGGTTGTCATCCCTAGAAATGACATCGAGAGGTGTTGTACTAAATCATGCAACTATCTTTGAATATAAATATAAATGAGTATCCACAAGCGCACAGATGAAAAATACCATTGTAGCATTTTATTGGGAGTCAACCCAATTGTCGTATTTATTTAATCCCATGGGAAAGGACAGCTAGAGAATATTGATGTGTATACATACTTAGATAGAACCAACATGACAACGACATACTTATATTGGGGTAAGCCACATATATATATATATATATATATATATATATATATATATATATATATATATATATATATATATATATATATATAAGTACAGGGCAATGATAAATCACTCTGAGATAGAAATAGAAACTCTCTAATGCAGCAATGCAAAAACAAGAGATAAGGTAAGATGTTGAATTCCTATGTAATGTCAGATTTACTAAGTCTTTGCATCTATTCTAGTATATTACTTTTTATCTATAGCATTGATGACTCTAAAGTACCCATGAGGAAACATCACTAGGGAGGTTTGTGAGCATAGCATGCTCCTCCTTCGCAACCACGTTCTGCTAGTCTTATAAACGGGGGGCGGAATACATAGGACTCAATAGGATTGTCACACCCACGACCTACAACTAAACCCAGCCTACAAGGTGCATTCATAGGTAGATAATATCTAAGCACCATGCTTACATAATATCAGCCACTTAACCCACTTGAGTAATGAGCTAAGCGCTTTACGATCATATGAGATAGTTCATCATCAATCAATACTATATCAAGCAAAACACTAGAATAAACTAGGAACTTAATAAACTAAAATATAATAATTAAGGACAAAGTCATAATGAAAAGAAGGATACAAAGCTATACCAGCCTCTGGATGGCGACTCTAGAATCCTAAGCGTAGCTCAACTCTACTTAAACCTTACTAGCTAATTTCTAACAGAACTTGAAGTATTGGAGTTCTAATCTAATTCTCTGAGGATGGAACCCTTCGCTCTCTCTGTGAGGAAATAATGAATTAGGGTTACTTGGGCTCTTCTCTCAGGGGTCCTACCATTCTTTTATAGTCTGGTGGGGTGAACGTGAGCCATCAGATCAAACCGACTTTGGCGGACAGTTGAGATCTCTCCTGAAAGGCAATGGAGTAACCTGGGCGAAGTGGGCCGCGAGGGTCCCCTAGGCCAGACCGACCTGTCTAGGGTGGGACCCACCGGTCCCACCTAGGGTTCACTCGGCCTCCGCTTCGGTGCACTGCCTTCAGGTCTCTTCTAGATTGTTCCTGTGTTGCCGTGCTGTCCATTTGTGCATTCTACACTCTAATATGCTTTCGGGATTGCGTCTTTTCTGATATTCACCTACAGAAACAGTGAAACACCAAAACTCATGGAATTCGGTTAGTGTAACCCCTATTCCTACGTTGGTAATCTCAATTATACCCTCTTTGGTGTTTGGTTGACCTATAGATTTGGTAATTAACAGCCGTCAACAAATGGCCCCTACCTCCCATTCGCTCCGGTGTCTTCTAGATCATTCTGGAGTTTGGTGGAGTATTCTCGAGTTACGGATAATTTCGAGATGTATTTTGATAATTAAGTCTTTTTTATGCATTTTCTAGATAAGTCTCTGAAAATTGATAAATCACCAAAACTCATGAAAATTATTAGATAAAACTCTAGCCTTCTAGATATTTATGTGTTTCTCATGTCTATTGATCTATTAAAAGTTGACGTTATCCACCGTCAACAACTTTCCCAAGCTTACCTTTTGCTAGTCCCTTAGCAAAAACTATTAACTAACTCAGATCAGGAGTTGCTATAATGCTTTTACTCTTCGGAAGTACACATGCTTCTTAACAGAAATTCTCCTCTAGATTAGATAAAACTGCTCTAACTTTCAAACTCACCCATATTACCTTTAACTGTGGAGCTTTTTGGCTTTCACCTAGGTCTTGAGTAATTAAAATATAGAACAATCAAGTCAAGCACTATCTCAAATTCTTTACTCAACTAATTGTCGGGGGTTAAAACCACGGCCTCTCAAAGGCCCGGGCGCAAATGCCGATCCAATGCTAAAACAGCGTTGGATTGGAGTCCACATGCTCATGGCCCGGCCCAAATAACCAAAGGCACGAGCGCCTGCTCGGCCCAGTGACGGACGACCTCTGAAACTCGTGGCCCAAGCATCATGGGCCCCGGTGCCTTCCCGGGTGGACGCGCCGCTCTGTGATCTCGACCCCCTAGGAGGACTCCGATTCGCCTGACCCCTACCCGTCGAAAGGGGTCGGAAGCCGACTCTCCCCTACAAGCAAGAGTCGAGGTCCCGTGCCTCGAACCATCATGTGTGTAGCATGCCCGCCCGCTACTGTTCCTGTACGATCCTAAGGTAAGCACAGGTCACGCCGCCGCCGTCATCCCCGCGCCTGAACAGTGGAGGGCAAAACCCTAGAGCGACCTGTGGATCTTGCATTGTTCCCACGCTTCTACCTTGATGCCTATGACGCTGCCCTCCCTACTCCGTTTCGGTACGAAGAGCGTCCTTCCGCGCAGGCCTCCGCCATTGGCGCCTGGTCTCACGCTCCCCCGACGGCCGTGACCGGCAACGCAGGAGCACGAGGGAAGCCACCGTTGTAATGTGAACCGTCCAAATTATAAGAGCACAAGTATAAAAACAATCACCAAAGTGACGAAATTTTCACACTTGAGCCCATATAATCCCAGTAGTCCACTAAATCATGAAGGACTTCAAATTGACCAACATATAAGCCAAGATCGTAATGATTCAACAAAAACAAGTCAAATGTTACATCCTTTTCCAAAGTAGTTCAATATACATCAGAGTTCAATATAAATATTACGACATAAGTTTGAAAGTAGCAAAAGCAAGTAATTTAAAACCAACATCACCCTTAGTTCAAATATATGCCAGTACCACGGTCAATTCCAACAAAAGCATTAGAGACAAGAAAGATAAGAATGATCATGCCCATGATCATACTCCACCGCTATGGTAGGAGCCATCCAATTCTTGCAGTAGCCATAATACATCACAACCTGCAACAAGTGGGAATAAACCCTGAGTACGAGAATGCACTCAGCTAGACTTACCCATCATAAACCAGAAATAAAGTGACACTAAGGAGTATGCAAGGCTTTATATAAGTGGGGCTAGCTTGACAAAATTTTGCATAAAAGCATAAGTGATATAAGAGTATCATTTTATTATTCTAGCTGTAGATTATTCATCATTAACCGTTCATCTAGATTAGCACCTGTACTAAGCAATCACTTGATTATATACAAGCATTAATAACCATAGCTAGTTTAGTATAGCCATCATCATTATCATCATCATCATTAGAACCATTATTATTTAGTGAGATCTACGGTGCCGCAGGCAGTGGTCAAGTTCTCACTATCTGGGAGAGACGGCGATTCGAATCGACTTCAACTGAGCTCAGGGGGTATTCCCATCACACACCCTGGTAGACTGGATCAGAGTCGCCTTAGGTTACCCTTGGTACAACTCAGGCGCGGGCCCGGTTATCACGTCGGCAAGACCGGAAAGACAGTAGCCAGGATGTTCAAGCCATGCTAACCCAAGTACGACGCTAGGATAGTTATACATGCTTGCCCTTGGTCTAATATGCCGCTTCCTGCGAATTGCCCAACCACCACCCATGTTCCCGTGTGGTGATGTAACCGACCAATTTATTCGAGATTAAGCGTAACTGTCCCCGTAATAACGTTAACACGCATACACCGCTTCTCGAATAAATCCGGTAGTCCGCCGAGTGTCACGAAGGACCTCGGTAAATCAACTTACAAACAGGATCATGATTAAGGCATATCATTCATCAGCATACAGAGTATTCGGTGGAACATAAAATAAATCACACACTGGTTACATATAGTAATACAAATCGGTTCAAAAATATATTACAAAAAGTGTGTCTTTTGTTTGCAATTACCATACTACAGACTATTTGACATCACCAGTTTTATTCAAGCCTCCTTTACAAGCATGGTGATAGGGTTATAGATATGGCCAAGCCCGATGGCCTTTACTCATCCACGTCATCCACAGGATTATAGCATGTAACACAATAACCTTCATAAAACATATCACCTGCAACGATGGGTAAAACCCTGAGTACTCAATTGTACTCCGCAAGACTTACCCGACAAGGAAAAGATAAAGGCTCCAAGGGTACATGACAAGTATGAAAGGAAAGTTTGTCGGCTAGCAAGCTTTGCGAAAAATGCTTACTAAATTTGATCCTTATATCAATTGTTACAAGTCAAATGTACTTTAGCTATTTAGAACTACCTTTGCTTTGACTATGCTCTTTTCTTACGCTTATGGCAAACAATTCTATTAAGTGAGGTATCAAGTATAAACTGTCCAATCTCGATATTTAGTTATCATTCCTTAACTACGTCTCTGCGAAAAGGTATGAGTTTCTCACTATCTGGGAGAGATGGCGATTCGAATCGATTACACCAGCTGGGTAAAGCCCGTATCACACACCCTCGCAAGCCGGACCAAAGCCTGCTCGAGCCACTGTTCACTCTATTCGAAAGATGGAATTGAATCCGGTTGCAAAGCTCATGGTACTGCGTCTCACAAGTCATGCCCGTTCAGCCCGTAGCCCGTAGTCACGCAGGGTCTTGACCAATACCCTTTCCCCTCGTCCGGTCGTCCCAAAGAATGCATCGGCGGTTCAAGAACCACCTCGAATAGGCTAATCGGTTTCACCGTCGAAACGAGTTATTCAAATGGTTATGTGAAGGTACGCTCAATCTCACACCTAGATCCGAATACGGCTCGGTCCTTAATCGACACGCACGGAAAACACAATCTCCGTCCGGTCTCCAATTATTATCCATCATATGATTAAGGACATCACAAGTATCAACCTCGGGTTGCGGATGACAGAATCATCCGACTTCTAATTATCTAAGCATGGCTAAGCATCAACTATCTACCAATACTAGTAGAATAAAAAGGGTGTATTTGAGTGGTCAAGGTGTTCATGCAACAACGGTGTCACGCAATTCTTATAACGTAATGCATAAAATAAAGTAAATTAGAGTAAATATTTGCATTTCAAATAGAATGGGTTAACAGGATGCTCCGGGCTTGCCTCGGATTTGAAGCATAATATCGCTTAGTTAGCTTCATCTTTCGGGACAGAATCAATCACCATCTTTAATTGCTTTGGACTTGGTCACCGTTACACTATCTTTTGGTTAACTCCAACACCACGTCCTTCACTTCCTTGTATTATTTATCTAACGTACCTAAATGACATGCAACGATGCATATGTATGAATATAAGGAATGCAACACATGATCAATGCATTTATAAGGCACACAAGGTAAACACATCAAGCATACAAAGCAAAGCTAAGTCAACACAACCAAATTAAGTACATATCTAGAAAATATCATTATCACCATGTAATCTATACTACAATAAAAGTCACATGCGGCTATTTTTAGGATATAAGCAAAAAGAATGTGTCATTCGAGACATTAACAAGAGCATACATATACAGTAACCATATGGGTTATAAATTACCATTACATGGCTGATTAACATTAGTTGTCTAAGAAAGCACATTAAACACATCTCTAAACATGGAGGTCATCTAGTGAAGTGTATGCTCTACTTTCATTCATTGAACACTTGCTAAATTAGCGACCAACATGAGCAAACACTTCAAGACTCATGACACAGCCCAAACAACATAGATCTCAACATCATATTGCTTGACTAAAAGACACTAGGGGTATCACAAGAATCATTTATATGTCTATTATCTACTTAAGCATGTTAGCAACTTATATACAAGGCTATATATAATATTTTTAGGTGATATTTTAAACATCTAGTTTGAGCTTGATATTTTTATAGGTGAAAGGTAATATTGAACCATGACTAATGTAGAAGTATCCCATACTCAAGTCTCATAAATTAATTACTACGAAAAAGACAAATGTTAATTACCGACAAGCATGTGAAAGCAAATTAAATGCAAAACTCAAATTTTTCTTTAATATATGACCATATTAAGTGTTCTTGGGTTATCATAACATTATACAAAGGTGATGGAACAATATTTTCTATTTTTTCATTTTTATTTCACTTATAAATCAATTAAAACTACTCACTAGGCTTTAAGCAAGATACTTAAACAACTCAATCATATATGCTCCATAATTCATAACATTTTAACCATAGTACAAGAATCATATGCAGAGCATAGCATAAAATTTTCACATCATTTTGAGCAATACAAGTAGCAGTTATGATTTTGCCAAACTTAAACCTTAATTAACACAAACATAATTATGCAGCAAAAACTTTACACTAACACATACCATATTATAACTTTACTGCATAGATATACTCATGAGGATTCCAAAAGTCCTAATTTGCTATTTTTGGATTTTTCTATGATTTACTACGATTTTCCAAAATTTCAGCCATAACATGCATAAAAAGAAAAAAGGAAAAAGACGAAACTGCACTGTGCGATACTATTCATCTGAGTCTTAGAGTTCACAGAAAACCCCCTGGACTTGCTTCTATTGCTGCCCGAGGTCCTTCTTCTTCCTCAGATGGACAGAGAGCAGGGAGGCGACTGGGTTGGCCGGTTACGGTCGAGGAAGGTTCGGCCGGGCGGTGATGGAGCGGGGCGGAGGAGCACCGGAAGACCCCCAAGCGCACTCCTCCGGTGGCTGTGGTTTGCCCCGTGGTGGCTCGTGGCCTGGCCGGGTCCGCAAGAATACCCGGCATGGTGGCGACCACGACGGCGGAGGCGCGTTCCGCGGCCAACCGAACGGAAAAGAGGCGTGGGAGCTGCAGCGCGAGGAGAGGAAAGTGGCGCCGTGCTTGGTTGGGACACAGGAGAAACGGGAGGTGGAAGAACGCCAGCGCTAGGGAGCCCGCCATGGCATTCATGGCGGCGCGCATCAAGGGGCGGCGCCCGGTGGCGCTTTGGACCGGGAAAAAGGGTGCCGGGTGATGCGGTAAGGTGAGGCGGCGAGGGTGGAGACGGTGGCTTGAGCGGAGGAGGCATGGAGCAGCGAGGGGGCGCAGCCATGGAGCTCGGCCCGCCCCGCCGCCAATGGCGGACGCTGCTCACGCCGCTGGCCCGCTCTCGTGGGCCAGAGAGCGAGAGAGAGCGAGAAGTGAGGTGGGACAGGTGGGAGAGGTCGAGAAGGCGCTTGGACACCTCTCCATCGGCTGCAAGGCATGGGGTGGCGTGGCAAAGGCGAGACGCTGCGGGGCGCCGCACCGGCGGGCGCGTGGACTGCACGTGTTGCCCTTTGGAGGCATTTCATCGAGCGTCTTCGGAAGGGATATGGTGGACTGGTTTTTTGGGGCTCTTCTAGACAGAACCAGGCTATGGCCATTAAACAACTTTTGTTAACCTCTGATCCATCTCCAACTTTCATTAAGGGTGCTCACCATAACCTCTCTCGGATTAGCGGATAATGACCCCTCAATTTGACAAAGTGTCGTGCGAGTTGACAGCCCGTGAGCAAACATCCAAATTGATGGCCAAAGCTTTGTCAAATTAGCTCCAACTTTTCACGTGATCTTCTCCAAAACATATAGTACAACTTTTATTTTTGGACCAACTCAAGTTGCTTGACAAAATCATGAGAACGCGAGACGCCAACTAAGATGGCCACAAATTCCAGACTTAGAAATATTTCAAGGTCCCTAAATCAGCAGCTCATTCACTTTCGAGGCCTCTGCTTGACCTACCTAGGAGCTGAATCATGAGTTCACCCTTAAAGAAAAATTGTTGTACATAACTTAAACTTCAACTTTTATTTAGGGTCCAACCCCAGAATATGAACGGAAAACCAAGTTCCATTTGAGCAAAGTGGTATCATGATAAGGTGTAAACTAGGGTTTTAGGCCGATGTAGGTATTTTCTTGACATTTGCTCAACATGAATCCTTCATGACTTTTGTTTCTAAGCTCAAATAGAGTTGTTTGAGCAAGGTTGCAAGACTTGATTGACATCCCATGCTCTTATTCACTTAATAATGCAAATCAAGCAAGGATATAACTCAACATTCCATATGACTATTGAATTCCAAACTTTGTGAAACTTTTCTTATGATCAAGATAACTTGATATTGAAGTGAAGCATATGAGAGGGACATATTTAACATAAAGCACCTAAGCTTTGTCTTTTGTCTCCCAAAATATTTAAGTCGGGTCCTCTTTTGGAAGAATTTTACTTAACTTCTTCATCAATCGTTTGAAAGATTATGATATAAAGCTCTTTATCATTTGACATGGCTTGCTTAGGTCCAAACTCACTACCTAATTCATGATTAACACCTGGGGTGTTACATCGCGTCTTGAGTTGAGCTACCTGGCTTCGTGGTCAGACGCTCGGGTCCGGCCAACTATGTGTTGGGCTGCGTTCAACATGACCAAGAACGGACAACGCTTCCAGTACTTAAGCGACTAGACAGGTCCACTGTCCCTGTCCGGTCTTCTTTTATTTTTAACACATGGTTCTTTTCCACGATAGCACATATAGCCAACCGTGACCAGAGGAGTAACAACCTATATCTCGCGGATGACAGAGAATCACCCGACTTCTACCGGTCTAAGCATGGCTAAGCATTTATCTCGATTCCTAAACTTAAATAGGATTCAAGGTATAATTTTATGAACAAGGAGAGGATATATATGCAACAAGTGTTTCCAATCAACTCTTATAACTTAATGCAATAAACAACATAAAGTACTCAATTGTATTTTATAAAAGATGTGAGACTTAGAATGCTCCGGGGCTTGCCTGGAATATGACCAAAAGTCAGTTAAGTTAGCTTAGACCATCTTCGGGTTCGACTCCAACATCTCGTCCTTCACGTAGTTCATCTAGCGTACCTAGATGAGATACAAGATGCAAGTGCATGAATATGAAGAATGCCAATAAAAAGATGCAGCCCTCAAGCAAGCAAGACAAGCATCAAACCACACTAGAAGATAAAAGCAATTAGAGAGCAAACTAGTCACAATCATGTCAAACATTGGTATAACTAGCATATCAAATATGAAACCAATATACAAGATCTCAGGTGTATTAATTTAACTAACAACAAAGACATGAGCCACTCTAATCAACATATAAAGTAAACAACTAGAACTATAACCTATCAATTCTTGGACTGCAAACAGTAGCTGCATGTTTTGATCATAAATGAAGCTATACACATCCAAATGACATGCAACAAGACAACCTGGAAAGACTATGAAATTGCCTATAAATCATCTTTATTCATTAAATCATGATTCACAAGTTTAGTGGGTCGAAATTGCACAAGTATAGGATCAGGTCTAGAAATTCCAGAGAGAAACTATTTCTGAAGCTGAACATTACACCGCTATAACTCACAAACTATAAAAAGGTATAGCTATAAAAATTTAACACAAGCTAGATATGTAGGTTATCTACAATTTTTTTACAGACAAGTTTTATAGCAAGCATAATTAACAAGGTGCAATTATCAAAGTTCTAGAAACTATCCAGAAAAACCTTCAAATGGAATAAATAGAGCAAATAATATTTCACTCATGTTTCAAACATCAAATTGGGCACAAACAATGTTACCAACAGTTGACATATATTGAATAAACACCAGAAAACATGATGACCAAGCTCAAATAAATTATTATCATGCACTTTTGTATTTATTTAGATAACAAGGTGACTTAAGGAGCATATATGGAACATCTATCAAATGTGCACAGTAAATGATGAGAAAATTACAGTAGCTCACATATACTCCCATTAGTCTAATTTCCAAATTTTATAGCATTTGAATAAGTATAGAAACCTCTACGAAAAAGAGAAATTGCTACAGCAATAAACCATGTGAAAGCAAGTTAATTCTAAAACTCAATACTTTCAGTAAATACATGGCCATGTTAAGTATCCAAAGATCACAAAAATATCATGCAAAGCTAGTGGGACCATATTTTCCATTTTTACATTTTTATTTCTATTATTAATCAATTAAATCCAATTACTAGACATCAAGCAAGATAAATCAATAACTCAACCAAACTGCATCCAATGACCATGAAATTTTTACCACAGTACACACAACTCATAATTAGCCTACCATTCAAATTTCACATCAAATGGTGCACTACAACTTGAGATATGCAAATAACAAAAGCAAACCCTAGATAGCAAAGATCTATTCTTACTGTAAAAACTTTCTACTAAAACATGCAATATTATCATACCACTGTCTAGATCTACTCACAAGGATTCCAAAAAGTCCTCATTTGCTATTTTACGATTTTTCTACGAATTGTTATGATTTTCTAAAGTTTCAGTCAAATAAAGCATAAAACAAAACCGAAAAAAGAAAAATCTCACTGTTTGGAACTATTCATATGAGTCTACGGCTGTGCAGATAACCCCCCTAACGTTTGTCGAATTGTTGCCCGAGGTCCCTGCCGCGAGTTTGAACAGAGGTGGCGGCTGAGCATGTGATTTCCGGCGAACTGGCGGCACGTAGATGACGGGGAAGCGGCGGCGCGGCTAGCCCTCGCCTGCGCGCACCCGCTGGTCCCCTTTGGCCTACCCTACGGCCGTGCGAGGTGGCCTGGCCGCACGCGCCGACGACGACGGCAGCAGGCTCTCCGGCAGCAGCGGCTTAGGGCGGCGGAGATGGCGCGAGGGGGGTGCGCCGCGTGCAGGGCAGCGAGGCGAAGGTGTTGGCGGTGATTGGGTGGCGCGAGGAGGCACGGAGGAGGAGGAACGCCGGCGGTCATGGAGCTCGGCGGCCGTCCATGGCGGTGCGCAATCTAGACTCGCCGTTCTCACGCTTCCGCGTGAGGGAGAAGCAAGGAAGGGTGGAAGAGGGTGCCGGCGCGAGTGGGGAGGGAGCAGGGGGCTCGGCTTCGCCTCTGAAGAAGCAGAGGCGCGCAGGGACGCGTGGAGGCGAGGTGGGGACGCTGCTCGCGCATGGCGGACGCGTCGTCATTTTCACAGACACGTGGTGGGCGTGAAAGTGGGTACGGTGGAGCGCGATTTGGGCTGGCTTCTTGGCCGAATTGAATAATAGGCCTAAAACAAAGTTTGCTCAGCACAAGATACTCTATAAAATCTATTAAGGGAGTATGGTTATTTGATGTCCAGATTAACGAGTAATTAACACTAAATATGACAGTGTCAACATTTGAATTAGGGTTAAGCCTTGACGCACTCAACCATCAAATTGACAGCCCAAACCTTATCAAATTAAACTCAACTTTTGGTATGCTCTTCATCAAGGGATTTTCTTAAACTTCTATTTTTGCATCAACTTAAGTTGTTTAACAAAAACACGAGAACGCGGGATGTCAACCGATGGCATTCACTAATCAGCTCCCAGACTTAGAAAAATTCTAAGTCTAGAAATCAGCAGCAGATTCAATTTTGGAGCTCTTGTTTAACATGCTTACACACTGAATCATGGCTGGGTTCTTAAAGAAAGTTTGTTGTACACAACTTAAGCTTCATATTTTATTTAGGGTCCAACCCTAGAGTATGAACATAAGCTATAATTTTCTATTGGTATAGACAGCAACTTGATAAAGGTTTAAACTAAGGTTTTAGCCTCTTTTGATCATTTTCTTGACATTTGCTCAACACGAACCCTGCATAACTTTTGTTCCTAAGTCCAGTTATAGTCCTTTGGGTAATATGGCTAGGCTTGGTTGACACTCCATGTACTCAATCTTTATGAAACTTTTCCAATAAAGGTAGATGGAGATGGATGTAAGCTAGAGATTAAGATCATCAATTAACATATATTGCTTAACTCTAATCTTGCTACTTAGCTTGTGACTAACACCTGGGGTGTTACAGCCCTCCCCCCTTAAAGGAATCTCGTCCCGAGATTCAGGACGAAAGGCATTCAAGGGAAGAGAAACATGTCCCTTGCTCACAACTACGGCGAAAGCACATAGTTGCTCAAACTCCGTCAAGGCGGTAAGCACAACGAGTTGTTTTGAGGACTTAATACTGAAGCACCAAAAGTGGTAGCTCTATTTATTAACTCATCCAACATGTGGTTATGCTTATCGTACTCGATGGAGGAGAATGAGCTTTAGCAACAGGACAACTTTCCGATCTTTCACATCATTGAGAAGTTAACTCTTGTCTAAAGAATTTTCTTCGTTGACTTTCATGAAGCATTGTTACTTGGGAGGAATCCAGGACAGCAATGTATATCATCCTTGATATATGAAGATCACTTTGGTTCACGAACTAGTTACTCACAAGTATCTACTTCAATAAGAGAAAGTAGCATAGGCCGTATGAACTTGCACTAGATCACAATCTCCTGAAGGTACTTGTCTTAATCGCCCATGTAGTTCATGAAGTTTCAAAAGCGATCCTCTACTAAAAAGGCTTGAGTACAACCTTCCAACAAAGATTAGATCAAGGACAGGATAACACTCTCTGAGGTGACAGAAACAGACTAACTAAAAGACAAGGTCTACGCTGATGGTAACTGCTCATCACTCAGATGCCAATCAATGGAAAGCTATGTGAGGTTCTATGTGTGTAGTTCTGTTTCTCTGATGGCAACACTGTAGCATCTAGGTCTATCGAGTAAGTGGTGAAGGCAATAGCTGATCTGTTGGCTTCAATGTTCTCGACAATCCTTCACTATAGAAACCTTTGTATCCACGTGGTAACAGTGATTTGTGTGAAATCAGATGCAACCTCTTGGGTAAGGATACAAAGAAAGTACCAAAGGATAGTTAGCATTGAAACCTACTGCTGAAGAAGACAACAGTGGTGTTCGGAGGCCAACAAAGGTCGCAAGCATTCACCAAACTAGAGAAATGGTTTGCTATCAAGCAATTTTAGTACAATTTTACTAAGGCTTTGTCTTTTAGGATTAAACAAGACTCAAAAGACAATCCTATTGATGTTGTTAGACACTTCTCAGATGATCTTTGATTTCGTTCCTGGCAGTCGACAGTTCAGAACACCTTGACTACTGAAGGATAAAGGACTGGTATTGGACACTCTGCAAGATGGTAAAGTATCTTCTATTTGTGTGATGGTCAAAGATGGAGCTGATGTGTTTACTGCAAGGTTTGAGAGTGGAAATGAGACTGGCCCAAGCATTGCTAGCTAGTCTGTAGATTTCTCTTCTATAACATTTTTCTCTGAGATATAGCCTTCATAGCTACCAAAGAGTCATTACCTAGCTGGAGATCAACCTTTGGTAACTAATTAGTTGTCCCTCAACACTAAAAAGCTTCAAGGCTTCAGCTTCAGTATCAAGCCATTGCAGTTGATTCTAACACTGACAATCACCATAAAAGTCAGCAGAAAGGGGTCACATCACGAGAGGGTTGATTTTAGAACTGCCTGCTCATTCTTCAAATGATTTTAGAGAATTAGTAGGATGACATGGTCACTAGGTGGATCATAAAGAAGCATACATGTCCATCGGTCTTTAGCTGTCTAACAACCGATCCAACCTTTGGTGTTGTGAGTCCTTTTTAACCCATCAGATGGTACCAGTGATGCAGGACAGGGTTACCATGGCTCACAGACAGGATAAAGCGGAGGCCTCTGTTTATGTCAATGACTTGTTCTTCAAAGGTCTTTCTCTTCGCAACTTCAGAAGGAAGCGCTACAACACCAAGCTTGATGGGAGCATTAGAATGAAACAGAGGGATAACCAGGAAAAGCTCAAAATAAGACAACTTATCGGTGTGGTTCCGTAATGGATCATGACTAAAACCATGATACCTATGCGTGTCGAGCAACATAATCATGTGGCTGCAGTCCACATGAAGCTCTCGATTTCGTCGTGGCACCGGTAGTTCTTGACCATAACCTCATTACCAAGCCTACAACCAACGAGAAATCTGATGGAGCACAAATTGGGTTGTGGACATACGAATCTTCTGATAAGTTATGAGAAGATAACCAAGGGAAAGATCACAAGGATATATTTATCGATATAATTTCTACAATGGATTATGACTAGCACCCTCGATACCAGCGCGCACCCAGCATCACAACCATATGCCGACCGGCCACAAGGAGGCCTAGGTTCCGTCACGGCACCATAGAATGCTATTTATAACACCACTACTGAAATTACACCCAAAGGGAAATTTCAATGGCACAAATTTGATCATAAGAACGAGGACCATTCAAGGAGGGATAGCAAGCAAGAGTAGTCACAGAATTTGGAGTCAACAATTGTGCGATTCAACGATCAAAACATAGCACCAGAGAACATTGATTAATTACCAAAGACAACTGAGCAGGAGATTCGTGTGTTATATCCACACACACCCTTGTGTCCACCAAGGAAACTATTAGATAAGTGATTAACATGAGACTCGGTCATGATAGGCAAGATCATGCGATCAAGATTAATAAGCATCCTGAGAATTAGGAACGTTGGAGACAAATAGAACAAACTCCAAGGATAAAGCCGATATACCAATCAGAGATTGTTTGACATAAAAAGATCTAGGAGCATTGAGATGAATTGAGTAAACTCCAAAACAAAAACTTGACATATCGATCAGAGATTGAGCTGATATGGTGATTACATGTTTTACAAGCAAAGATTCCAAGATCAGATAGTGAAGAATTAGTGTTGCGCTAGATAACTAGTAGGATAGGCAACCAAGAAGTCCAACTTAGATTTGGGTATGATCTCTACAACTAGCAAAAAGCAACCAAGGTCGAGGACTGGCGTTTAGCAAGATCTTAACAAGGTTGGTTTTTTTTGAGGACGATCTTAACAAGGTTGGTTGATCACCCAAAGGTCATCATCAAAGAGTGCAGAACATCTATATTGTATGCAAACACCTAAGGATTTGGGCCTAAGGCTTACTGTTCAAGCATCAGCATAGGTACAGGTCTTTGCAGCACAACATACAAAGGTTAGCAACCATGTCTATAGGCTCGGGTTCCTAAGATGAAGAACCTAATTAGAGACAACAACCATACGATTAACATGACGGGAGTGTTGTTCTAGGATGAGCTATTCGACACTCATATGCTCACCGAGGACAAACGAGGTGACGACTATGGCACTACCTAGACACAAGCATCTACACAAACAAGATAGCTTAACAAGCACTTGAGAACTCAAACAAGGGAGCTTAAGCAATCATCCTAAGCACAAAGCTCACGCATAACAAACATTCATAAGCAACAACATAATACCTTGACCTAATTACAAGGATCAATCACGACGCAAGATGTGCTACAAAGCAGGTGGATACGATTTCAATTGATGACCAAATGATTTTCATGATAAGTAGCAAAGGGTTCAAAGGATTTTGGACATAGCTTGACCAAATACACATAGAGATTCTACAAGCAAAAGCTAGTATTTGGGATGTCTCATGCAAGACTAAGCAAACACCTATAGCAAACTCAAGTTAACAAGGTTCACAATATTTTAGTCTACTTCACGAGATAGGATAAATAGGAAGACCCTAATTATTTAAGTAAGATCTAAAGTATCTTTGCAAGAGCATGATGAGACAACATATTCACCACTAGGCTAAACTAGATAACACTTATTATGTTTAAACTAGTAACCTCAACTATTTCTATCAAGGCTAAGTAACATTTTTACTCGGTTGATTAACATTGGAGGCATGACATGAAAACATCTACACACTTGTTCATTGGCAAGCTTTCACATATATAGCTACGAGAACTAATGTGAAGACTAATTTGAAGAAGACATGCATTTAAGCGAGCATGTATCGGCTTTTCTAGAGGTATCACTACATGTTTTAGTTTCAAAAGGTCAAATTTTTAGCCACTACCAACTCGTTATGTAATTCCATTGAAAGCAATCATATAAGGCAAAGCTATGCACACAATATCTTTAAGCATTTCAATACAAGCAACATAGATAACAGTATTATCATCTAACTTTATACAGGAAAGACAAGTAACAACACATCAATCACAAGTTACTTGGCATCACACGAAGGTGAGAGGAGCATAGTTATGTGCGAAGCAACAACCATGATGATGCATGCATCGTCCTATTCGCCCTCACAGAATTGCCAGCCTAAGGTGGCAATCACGTTCTATATTGGTGGCATAACACGCACTCTCGATATATAACTAGTCGTCATGTATATTTATTCTACGCATTCGTGGTTAGCGTACCTACAGAAAATTTCATTACAGCCCAACAATTCCCCATATATAGCACAAACAACAAAATCCAAGGAAACCAGTAAACTAAATACTTTCCGTATGCATGTCCCCACATATATACTTCAGTATCACAACTACCCAGTAGATATACCCACAATTAAATACTTTCCTAATTGCATGGTTTTGACATGACAATCATTCCAGTATCACAATCTAGCACTTCCCTAGACCGCCGTTTGGACGATCATGCTCTTATATCTCATTTTTTTTCTAATACACACATATGGCTAATTCATATGTGCGGGCTACCTCCACCATTTGACCACAGGGTAGCCATAGTGCGGTCATCACACATACATACCTTGGCCTGGGCGTAGATGCAAAATTAAAAACCTCCAATTTAGTACTTAGATAGCCACCTAAGAGTCCTTATTTAGGCATAAAGGATTTGACCACTGGTATACTTAAGTTTTCAAATTTAGATTTGAACACACCTACATATATATATGTAGCTAATAGTTTTGTCAAAACTAATCTTTTGCAAATAAAAGCTTTTGTTTTAAATACACAAATGACATGTTTAATGTTGAATCTTGCTTGATGCCAGCCGTAACAGAACCGTCCAAATTATAAGAGCTGTTGGCGGTAATTACGGACATACTTTAACCACCAACTATTATCCGAAAAGGGAAAATTATCATAGATATATTCACATATACCTTTACTATTGACCTATTTCCACTTGTATTGGAGAATTCGTGATTTACAGGAAACATACAAGAATTAGAGGAAAAGGTCACGAGAATACGCCTTCTGGCAAGGCGTATTTCAACAAAATAAACAAAGCCCAAATCAAAAGGACACAACTGGGCCAATAACCCATGTGAGAGAGGTCCAAGAGCATCAAGAGGGCCATGGGCCAAAGCTGGGGCCGAGGGGCCCACCCCTGGTGCAGACGCACCAGGGTGCGGGCGCACCCCCAGAGAGGCCGGCCCAGCCCATCTTCTGCAGGCGGTTCGTGGAGGCGGTGCTGAGGTCGGTTTGGCCCGGCATTTACCTCTCCTGCCCCTGGAACCGACCATTAGACTAGTATATAAGAGAGAGGGCACTCCCTCCATTTCAACACAACACACTACACCTCTCACTTGTACTCTCAAGTGTACCTCTCCACTTTTCTCTTTATCCTTAGTAGTAGTAGAGGAGCAAGGCTCAACTTGTAAGAGGAGGAGACATCTTGGTTACTTTTGGTATGAATAATATTTTTTTCATTATGCTCTTCTTCTCTTTTTATCAATATAGCTATGTTCTAGAATTAGAGTATGGTTCTAGTGCTATGATCTTGTTAGATGAACTAGAGACTAGTTTGTGTAGATGAACTAGGTACTAGTTTGTGTGATTAGATCATAGATCATAGGACCTCTAGTTTATATGTCTTGTTCATGATATGTTTGCTAGTTCATAGTGTTCATATCATGTTCTTAGCATATAGAGCTCTGTTCTTAACCGTTCATACACTTAGATGATTAATAATAGAGTTGTGTGCGGGTCGGTGGTTCATCGCACAACATCCAAGTTCTTTACTTGTTCATCTGTAGGGTGAGAGACCCGGGGGGCTTGGGTAGCTATTTTATATGCGGGCATGGTGCTCGGGTATAGGGTAGCCGGTGATTGCATTTCATAGTCCACGGATGAGGGGGTAGGCGGCAGGTGGTGACAGCCCTGTCCGTTCCTTCGTAATCCCCCCACGTTTGGGTATGGTGTAGGAGTCTAAATTACCACCCATCTCGCTGGCAGACCAGCGGCCGGTGGTCTTCTGATCCATCGTAAACACAGCTCTATCTCTGACTCATGTATTTGTATGACTATCAACTATCTAGACATTAGCTGTATTAGGACCATTGCTCCTGTAGGATATTCATTTATTCTTTATTCTTTTATTCTTTATGCTTCATTCATCTTTTTCCACTTGAGAGGTATTTATCTGTGTGTGTCCACTATCACAAAAACCGTATTGTTTACCCCTGTTATAAACATTGGTCTACCTTTTATACAACGTATAGTATTCTTGATTATGGTTTTATACTAAAATCTACACTAGTCTTCCTTTGGGAAAATATAAATACGACACCTAGGATTTCTCCGGGTTGAAATGCTACAACGGTAATTCCGTGCGCTTGCGGATTAACATCCAAAACTGCAAAGGTTTACCAGATCACCATTATCTCTCTACTGTAGTTAGGGATATAGTTTTAGCACTAGTGTCAAGGAATACTGAAAGTACGCCGTATAGCATCTCCGAGACACTAGCAACTAGGGCTATAGTCCTAATGTTATTGGGGATATAACTCTCTTGATAGAGGTAAGAATAGTCTTGGTATGCCACGGTGCCCGTGCCAGACTATTCTGAAACTATCATCAGAGATATATCACTAGTAGCAGAAAAGGGAATAACTGGTGAGGTGTGCCTCAGTATCATGACTGATCTAGTGATATATATGGTAGCTGAGGTACATCACCCCAAGCATTTCTTACTCGTTACCGGGGATAGACTTACCTCTATTCTCAGTAATGATGTTAACGAATGTCAACCGCATTTCTGGCATGGTCATCAGGGGTCCAACTCTGGTGATGTGCTAAGAAACACCAACAAGCATTTCTGGCGCCGTTGCCGGGGAAGGTTAGGAAGAATTTTATATGAAAACAAAAACTTGGATAATATACTTGTGTAAAAGTAACCTTTGTTCATACAGGATAACTTTTCTTGTTTTCTCCTGTTGTGGATGAAAACAGATAGTGTATGACTGGGTTCGATCTGCTGGAAAACTTCACCAGCAATCCAGAGGCTATCTTGAAAAGACTCAGTCCCGTACCGTTTCTTCTTCAAGTACTCCACCGACAACCGAACCAGTCACTTTCGCACCTGAGATCACCACTATGGCCGGAAAGTCACTCTGCGAGTACTCTGTCCCCAATGTTACCAACGTGCCCACTGGGCCCACTGTCAACCATGGTGACAAGAACTTTGAACTTCACACCGGTCTTATCACTATGGTACAGGCAAGCACATTCTGTGGCTTGCCAAGTTAGGACGCCAACGCTCATCTCCAACAGTTCCTGGAGCTGTGCCACACTGATGAGGACATCGCTAAGATGGAGTCGAGGACGACTCCAATTCAAGAAGGGGAGGAAAGCACGGCTCGATCTTCCGAGAGGTATTGGTAAGTTCGATTGGTGGAGAACTCGACGTTGGCGATCCGGCTTCAAATCAGACACGATTCGAACCCTGCAACCGTTACACCACTGCTCTGTTGGTTATCAACCAAGCACAACTTGATTGACCTCGCCAAGAAGGCTGTTCCTGCAAGCGAATCAAAGAACACAAGCAAGAAGGTTTTAACACGCAATCTGAAATTGCAAATATGAATGAAGCGAATATCAATTGAAGGTTCAAGAACTCGGTTCCAAAGGACTAATCGACACAGTGGAGGAGATCAAGAACGGGGGCCCTGGATCACTGTAAAAGGATTTGTCACCACAATTACAATGAACGATTTAGTTTCTCGATGGAAAACTAAACTCTAAACAAAACCCGAGTTTCTAGCAGCGACGGCGGCTGTGAAATATACTAGGGACGTCCTAGGGTTGGAGGCACAACCAGGTGGAGCGCCCACAACATGGGCCACAAGCCCGACTCGATACAAGACCAAGTTGGCCCAAAAATAGGTGTCGTAGCACCTTTCGTGGTCACACAGCATGATCCATGAATGTTCTGGAGCTGGGACCAGAACCAAACTGATGGCGTCATCATCCCCTTTCCAATGCATATTCACACGCCTCGTTTCGACGTCGTATGAGGAAGTTATGGTCGAAACACTGAGGACATGTCTGCTGAATCCGAGGGTGATGTGGCAGCTGAGTAGGAGATGAGTTGCAACTTGGAGAAGACCATGACGTCGGTGTGTCCAGCGTGGCAATGTCCTCATCAGACACCATCGTCATAAAAGACGTCACACCGGACGCCATCTGCCTCCGTCTGTTTCCCTTCTCCCTCACGGGAAAGGCGAAACAATGGTTCTACAAGGACCGGGAAGCTGTTGACACCTGGGCCAAGTGCTCAGCGGCGTTCCTTGTGAAGTTCTTCCCTCTAGGCAATACAACTGCCCTTAGAGGGAAGATCACATCGTTCCAGCAGAGCAGCCCAGAGAACATCCCCGAAGCATGGGATAGGCTGCAAGACTACATCCAGGCCTGCCCACACCATGGGATGAAAGATTGGATGATCCTACAAACCTTCTATGAGGGGTTAATCCCCATGTCAAAGGGTCATCTGGATGCTGCAGCTGGAGGAGCATTCCTCTCCCTCACTATCACTGGGGCAAAAGCTCTGATTGAGAAAATCCTGTCCAATCAAGGATGGGGGGAGGAAAGGTCCCAGTCACAAAAATAAAAAGGCATGCATATTGTCAAGGAGGCAAATATGCTTGTCGCAAAAATGGACCTACTGCTCTAGAGATTGAACGAAAGAGCCCATGAAAAAGATGCCATAAAGAAGGGCTACGTCCAGGCTATAGACTCACACATGACGTGTGAAGTCTGTGGCAATATTGGCCACTCAGGGAATGACTGTCCCGAAACCCGTGAATAAGCTGCCTACATCAACAACAACAGCAACGGGTATCGCCAACAAAATAATGGCGGATGGAACAATCAACCCCGCCAATAAGGAGGTAATTCGAACTTCAATTCTAATTATAATTCGAACCAGCCTTCCTTGAAAGACTTGGTATTATGCCAAGCAAAAATAAATGAAAATTTGAATAAAAAGCTATCTTATAATGATAAAATGTTTGAAAACTTAAATACAAAAATAGAAAACCTCTCCTCTATTGTTAAAAATCAACTGAGCTTTAATAAGATGCTAGAAACTCAATTAGCTCAGATAGCTGCTGCTTTACCTTATAATAATGAGAAGGGGTCGGGACAACCCGAAACACCCCTCAAATCTGTCAAAATGGTCACCACAAGGCCTGGTAACCCTTTCGTCCATGACGGGTATCTTTTGGACCCTCCATTTATCACCAAAAAGGAAGACCCGGGCTAGCCAACCATAGAATGCTCAATTGGCCCAATGGTTTTTCGACATGCATACTGTGACCTTGGGGCCAGTGTGAACATTATGTCAAAGGTGACATATGACAATCTGATCGATGGACCCTTATAACCCATAGACTTCAAACTACAAATGGCGGACCAGTCAGTACAGGCTGCAGAAGGAATGGCCGAGGACATCCTGGTACATATCCAGGATGATTATGTACCCACTGACTTTGTTGTCCTGGACATGGGGGAAGATAATGGTGTACCACTCCTCCTAGGGAGACCATTCCTCAACACCACCAACGCCATTATCTATGTGGGGTCAGGACAAATTCACTTTCAGTTCCCTAGATGGAGAGTGAAATGCTCATTTAACAGATACACTCCGAAACCCATAGAGTCAAAAAGAGTTCCCAAACCCCCATTAAACCCATCCACCAGCAAAAAGCAACCAAAGAAGGGTAAGAAGACACGCAAGTCAAAGCCCATAACAAGAGGCTAGCTTGAACACCGCCCCAGAGTAGAACAGTGCAAAATGATTAAGATCAAGTACGGGCCAAATCCTCAGGACATCAAGGAAGTAGAGATCAACCCTCTACCGGTGGGTGGCCTCCCAAAGAGCACCAAGAACAAGGGGAAGCAAGAACAGAAAAATGTCAAGCCAACCCCAAACAAGACTAAACCCACACTACCACCAAAGACAGATAAAAAGGTGTGGAAATTCAAGGAAGCTCCAAAGCCACCCGCCATACCAAAGACCAAAACCTGCCACAACACCACCAAGGAAAACCAAGATGGTGTGGCGACCAAAAGTACCAGCATTCGTGCCTCCTTCTCCAAGCACAAACATTCCGTCTTCTTCAAAAACCAAAGACAAGGAGAAGAGTCCTGCTCCCCAGACTCAAAATAGAGAGCCCTCTACCAAAAGGTAATTTGGTAAGTTATCCTACTAATATTACTAAAATAGTGAAAAAAATTAAAATTGACTTCTTCATGACCCTTATAAACAAAATTTTGGTTTGAGGATTGTTGATCGTGCCAACATATTCTCATAAACTCTTTATCTTTAAGCATGGTGCTTAGCATAGGAAGTTTACTCTGATTAAAACTTGACAATTGTCCAGATTTGATCAGTGAACCAAATTCTAGTTTACAAAGGATCATGAAAACTAACCATAATATAAAATAAAATCTCTTACCCATAAAATTTTTACAAATATGGTTCAGTTTATGATCAATCATATCTTCATAAGTTTCGTATATAAGTATGGAGCTTAGATACTAAGTTTACCTTGGTCAAAATTAAACATTTGACCACCGAACTAAAAACATGACTAGTATAAAAACCTCTTGGGAGAGATTATCTTCACTAACATATAGGTCTCAAGCCAGCTTGGGGAGGACCCCTAAATAAAGGTAATACCTCCCTCACTTTTCAATAATAATAATAATAATAAAATGAAAAAAAGAATTCCACTCCAAATATGTGAATACTTGCTATGCATAGTTTTCCCCGTGTTGAAATGATAAATAGTTGCTATGTCTTAGGATTCATCTGTGCCTAGCCTATGACTTAGTCTTCTTCCAAGGTTTAAGTTTATTGGTTTTAAAATATTCACTCTAGAAACTTGAAAACTTAGTGGGATGCATAGAGCTTGATCTAGTCTAGGGATGATATTAAGCTTGATTTGGTATGACTAAGAGTTGTTACAAACTTACTCGAGAAAAAAGCTTGAATACCGAGTCTTAAAAATTAAATAAAAACCAAAGTCCTTTGATATGATCTAAAGTAGATTGCTTTGTTATGCACCCATGATCGAATTCACATACATAATGAAAATCAATTTTTGTTCTCTATGTATTGATTCTCTTAGAAGTCAAAAGAGAGTGTGGGCTATAAAAAGATGCCATGCCAAAGAAGCATGAGCCAATAAAAGATGCCATACCAAAAGGTGTGTGCCAAAAAAAAAGAGAGAATAAAACAAGGGGTGCAAAGACACCCGCCCGAAGCGAAAAAATGGGTACAAAAAGTACCCGCCATAGAGACAACCCCCACTTCTCGGAAAGATAGAAAAGAGATAATCATGCATAGGAGTTTAAAAAGAAAAAAAATAATAAACTTCCCTTCCGATCAAAGTGTATAGCTTAGTAATTTGCTATGATCTCATCATTTGACTTTGTTCTTCATACAAAAATACAAACTCCGGAAGAAAGCAATTCAAAAGAGTAGAATGTATACAAAATCTATGTCTACCTCTCTTGCTAAAATACCAACCTAAAGATAAAGTGATAGCCGAAGCCCCACAAGTGACAAGTAAAAAGGGGATGAGTATGTTACCAATTTATTTAAATCAAGGAAGAAAACTTTGTTATAATCCTGGCACTTGTGAAACATAATCGGCATTGTAGCAACTACTGATCAACAACCAAGTTCTTAGCTTTTGCTCGAGGACGAGCAAAGGGTAAGCTTGGGGCATTTTGTTGGCGGTAATTACCGACATACTTTAACCACCAACTATTATCCAAAAAGGGAAAATTATCATAGATATATTCACATATACCTTTACTATTGACCTATTTCCACTTGTATTGGAGAATTCATGATTTATAGGAAACATGCAAGAATTAGAGGAAAAGGTCACGAGAATACGCCTTACGGCAAGGCGTATTTCAATAAAATAAGCAAAGCCCAAATCAAAAGTACACAACTGGGCCAATAACCCACGAGAGAGAGGTCCAGGAGCATCAAGAGGGCCATGGGCCGGGCCGGGGCCGAGGGCCCACCTCGTGCGGCCGCACCCCCGCAGAGGCCGGCCCATCTTTTGCAGGCGGTACGTGGAGGTGGTGCTGAGGTCGGTTTGGCCCGGTATTTACTTCCCCTGCCCCTGGAACCGACCATTAGACTAGTATATAAGAGAGGGGCACTCGCCCCATTTGAACACAACACACTACACCTCTTACTTGTACTCTCAAGTGTACCTCGCCACTTTTCTCTTTATCCTTAGTAGTAGTAGAGGAGCAAGCCTCAACTTGTAAGAGGAGGAGACATCTTGGCTACTTTTGGTATGAATACTATTCTTTCCATTCTGCTCTTCTTCTCTTTTTATCAATATAGCTATGTTCTAGAATTAGAGTATGGTTCTAGTGCTATGATCTTGTTAGATGAACTAGGGACTAGTTTGTGTAGATGAACTAGGTACTAGTTTGTGTGATTAGATCATAGATCATAGGACCTCTAGTTCATATGCCTTGTTCATGATATGTTTGCTAGTTTATAGTGTTCATATCATGTTCTTAGCATATAGAGCTATGTTCTTAACCGTTCATACACTTAGATGATTAAGAATAGAGTTGTGTACGGGTTGGTGGTTCATCGCACAACATCCAAGTTCTTTACTTGTTCATCCGTAGGGTGAGAGACCAGGGGGGCTTGGGTAGCTATTGTATATGCGGGCATGGTGCTCGGGTATGTAACGTCCCGCCTCCTCGAGACCGGGCCCGCTTACATCTGACAGCTTTAATAGGACCAATACTGCCCTCACAGACCAATACTAGTCTTTTCTGCGCACTTTGTCCTCACTCATGGGCACCCGGGAACGAATTCCCGGTCGGTCACCCATCCTAAAATTGCTCCAGGCCAAGTACGCTTAACCTTGGAGTTATTTCGAGATGAGCTTCCGGAAAAGAAGTTACAACTTATTGGTATGAGTATCATATTAATCCTATTAAGCCCTGGGCCGGGGTGTTACAGGGTATAGGGTAGCCGGTGATTGCACTTCTTAGTCCACAGATGAGGGGGTAGGCGGCAGGTGGTGACAGCCATGTCCGTCCCTTCGTAATCCCTCCACGTTTGGCTATGGTGTAGGAGTCTAAATTACCACCCATCTCGCTGGCAGACCAGCGGCCGGTGGTCTTTCGATCCATCGCAAACACAGCTCTATCTCTGACTCATGTATTTGTATGACTATCCACTATCTAGACATTAGCTGCATTAGGACCATTGCTCCTGTAGGATATTCATTTATTCTTTATTCTTTTATTCTTTATGCTTTATTCATCTTTTTCCACTTGAGAGGTATTTATCTGTGTGTGTGTCCACTATCGCAAAAACCGTATTGTTTACCCCTGTTATGAACATTGGTCTACCTTTCATACAACGTATAGTATTCTTGATTATGCTTTCATACTAAAATCTACACTAGCCTTCCTTTGGAAAAATATAAATACGACACCTAGGATTTCTCCGGGTTGAAATGCTACAACGGTAATTCCGTGCGCTTGTGGATTAACATCCAAAACTGCAAAGGTTTACCAGATCACCATTATCTCTCTACTGTAGTTAGGGATATAGTTTTAGCACTAGTGTCAAGGAATATTGAAAGTGCACCGTATAGCATCTCCGAGGCACTAGCAGCGAGGGCTATAGTCTTAACGTTATTGGGGATATAACTCTCTTGATAGAGGTAAGAATAGTCTTGGTATGCCACGGTGCCCGTGCCAGACTATTCTGAAACTATCATCAGAGGTATATCACTAGTAGCAGAAAAGGGAATAACTGGTGAGGTGTGCCTCAGTATCATGGCTGATCTAGTGATATGGTAGCTGAGGTACATCACCCCAAGCATTTCTTACTCGTTACCAGGGATAGACTTACCTCTATTCTCAGTGATGAAGTTAAGGAATGCCAACCGCATTTCTGGCGTGGTCATCAGGGGTCCAACTCTGGTGATGTGCTAAGAAACTCCAACAAGAGCACAAGTATAAAAACAATCACCAAAGTGACTAAATTTTCACACTTGAGCCCATATAATCCCGGTAGTCCACTTGAAATCACGAAGGACTTCAAACCGACCAACATATAAGCCAAGATCGTAATGATTCAATAAAACAAGTCAAATGTTACATCCATTTCCAAAGTAGTTCAATATACATCAGAGTTTAATATAAATATTACAACTTGAATGTAGCGAAAGCAAAGTAATTTAAAACCAACATCACCCTTAGTTCAAATATATGCCAGTACCACGGTCAATTCCGACAAAAGCATTAGAGACAAGAAAGATAAGAAGGACCATGCCCATGATCATACTCCACCGCTATGGTAGGAGACATCCAATTCTTGCAGTAGCCATAATACATCACAACCTGCAACAAGTAGGAATAAACCCTGAGTACGAGAATATACTCGCCTAGACTTACCCGTCATAAACCAGAAATAAAGTGACACCAAGGAGTATGCAAGGCTTTATATAAGTGGGGCTAGCTTGATAACATTTTGCATAAAAGCATAAGTGATATGAGAGTATCATTTTATTATTCTAGCATAAGTGTAGGAGTCTAAATTGCCACCCATGCTTGACTGGTAGACCAGTGCCCGGTGGTCTTCCTCGATCTATCACAAACACAACTCTATCTCTAACTCATGTATTTATATGACTAACTGCTTTCTAGGCATTAGCTATATTAGGATCATTGCTCCCATAGGATTTTCATTTATTCTTTATGCTGCCATCACTTTCCTCCACTTGAAGAGTCATTCATATGTGTGTGTCCACTATCATGAAAACCATTATTGTTTATCCCTGTTATGAACATTGGTCTATCTTTCATACAAAGTATAATATTCATGATTATGGTTTCATACTAGAATCTAAACTAGCCTTCCTTTGGAAAAATATAAATACGACACCTAGGAATACTCTGGGTTGAAATGATACAACGGTATTTCCGTGCACTTGCGGATTTTTATCCATGACTGCAAAGAATTACCGGATCACCACACTCTTTCTGCTGTAGTTAGGAACATAGTTTCAGCACTAGTGTTAAGGAATGCTGAAAGTGCGCCGTATAGCATCTCCAAGGCACTAGCCGCTAAGACTATAGTCCTAATGTTATTAGGGATATAGCTCTCTTAATAGAGGTAAGAATAGTCTTGGTATGCCACGGTGCCCATGTTGGGCTATCATGAAACTATCATTAGAGGTATATCACTGGTAGCAGTAGAGGGAATGACTGGTGAGGTGTACCTCGGTATCATGGCTGGATCTAATCTAGTGATATGGTACTGAGGTATGCCACCAAGCATTTCTTGCTTCATTGCCGGGGATAGACTCTACCTCTATTCTCTGTGATGACGTTAAGAAATGTCAACAAGCATTTTTGGCGCCGTCTCAGGGAAGGCTAAGAAAGATTTTATATGAAAACATAAACTTGGATAATATACTTATATAAAAGTAGCCTTTGTTCATACAGGATAACTTTTCTTGTTTTCTTCTGTTGTGGATGAAAACAGATAGTGTATGACTGGGTTCGCTCTGCCGAAAGACTTCACTAGCAATCCAGAGGCCATCTTGAAAAGACTTGGTCTCGTACCGTTTCTTCTTCAAGCACTCCACCGACAACCGAACCAGTCACTCCCACACCCGAGATCACTGCTATGGCCGGAAAGTCACTCCACGAGTACTCTGTCCCCAATGTTGCCAACGTGCCCACCGGGCCCGCTGTCAATCTTGGTGATAAGAACTTCGAACTACGCACCGGTCTTATCACGATGGTGTAGGCAAGCACATTCTGTGGCTTGCCAAGTAAGGACGCCAACACTCATCTCCAACAGTTCCTAGAGCTGTGCGACACCATCGTCATAAAAGATGTCACACCAAAGGCTATCCGCCTCCGCCTATTTCCCTTCTTCCTCACGGGGAAGGCGAAATAATGGTTCTACAAGGAATGGGAAGCTTTTGTACTTGGGCCAAGTGCTCAGCGGCGTTCCTTGTGAAGTTCTTCCCTCTCGGCAAAACAACTACCCTAAGAGGGAAGATCACGTCATTCTAGCACAGCAGCCTAGAAAACATTCCTGAAGCATGGGACAGGCTACAAGACTACATTCAAACCTGCCCACACCATGGAATGGAAGACTGTATTATCCTACCTTTTACGAGGGGTTAATCACTATGTCGGAAGGTCATCTAGATGCTACGGCTGGAGGAGCATTCCTCTCCCTCACCATCACTGGGGCGAAAGCCCTAATTGAGAAAATACTGTCTAACCAAAGATGGGGAGAGGAAAGGTCCCAACCACAGAAGCAGAAAGGCATGCATACCGTCAAGGAGGTGGATATGCTTGTCGCCAAAATGGACCTTCTGCTCAAGAGACTGGACGAAAGAGCCCAAGAAAAAGACGCCATGATGAAGGGCTACGTCCAGGCCATAGACTCACACATGACATGTGAAGCCTGTAGCAACGTTGGCCATTCGGGGAATGACTGCCCTGAAACCCGTGAAGAAGCTGCCTTCATTAACAAGAGCAGCAACGGGTATCACCAACAAAATAATGGCGGATGGAACAATCAACCCCGCCAACAAGAAGGTAATTTGAATTTCAACCCAAATTATAATTCGAATCAACCTTTCTTAAAAGACTTGGTATTAGGCCAAGCAAAAATTAATGAAAACCTAAATAAAAAGCTATCGTTTAATGATAAAATGTTTAAAAAATTTAAATACTAAAATAGAAAACCTTTCCTCTGCTATAAAAAATCAACTGAGCTTTAATAAAATGCTAGAAACCCAATTAGCTCAGATTTCCGCTTGCTTTACCTACTAGTAATGAGGAAAAATTATCGGGACAACCCGAAACACCCCTCAAATCTGTAAAAATGGTCACCACAAGGCCCGGTAAGCCATATGTCCATGATGGGTATCTACTGGACCCCCTATTCATCACTAAGAAGGAGGACTCGGGCCAACCAACAATCGAGTGTTCGATTGGCCCGATGGTCTTCCAGCATGCATACTATGATTTAGGGGCCAGTGTGAACATCATGTCAAAAGTAACGTACGACAGAATAATCGACGGGCCCCTATATCCAATAGATTTCAAACTGCAAATGGCAGACCAATCAGTACGGGCTACAGAGGGAATGGCTGAGGACATCCTGGTAAGAATATAGAATGACTATGTGCCCACTGACTTTGTTGTCCTGGACATGGGGGAGGACAATGGCGTACCGCTCCTCCTAGGGAGACCATTCCTTAATACCACCAACGCCATCATCTATGTGGGATCAGGACAAATTCACTTCCAGTTTCCTAGCTGGAGAGTGTAATGTCCATTCAACGGATACACACAGAAACCCTCTGAGTCAAAAAGAGTACCAAAAACATCATCATACCCACCAACCAGCAAAAGCCAACACAAGAAGAATATCAAACAGCAGAGGAAGACCCGCAAGCCAAAGCCCACAAGTAGCTAGCTTGATCACCGACCTAGGCAAGAGCAATGCAAGATGATCAAGATCAAGTACGGGCCAAATCCTCAGGGCATAAAAGAAGTAGAAATCAATCCTCTACCAGTGGGTAGCCTCCCAAAGAACACCAAGAGCAAAGGGAGGCGGGAGCGTAAGAAGATCAAGCCAACCCTAGTAAAAGACAAGACTACTTCCACACCACCAAAGGCAAATCGGAAGGTGTGGAAATTCAAGGAAGCTCCAAAACCCACCACCACACCACCGAAGAAAACCAAGATGGTGTGGCGAATGAAAGTGCCAACATTCGTGCCCACTTCTCCTAGAACGAATATACCATCCACTGCAAAAACCAGGGACAAGGAGAAGAGTCCCGCTCACGAGACTCAAAACGGAGAGCCCTCTACCAAAAGGTGATTTGGTAAGTTATCCTACTGGCAACTAATATAATAATAAATTCCCTGACCTTTATAAACAAAATCTTGGTTTGAAATATGTTGAATGTGCCAACATATTTTTATAAGCTTTCTATCTTTAAGCATGGTGCTTAGCCTAGAAAGTTTATTTTGATTAAACTTGACAATTGTCTAGATTTGATCAATGAACCGAATTAGTTTACAAGGGATCATGGAAACTAACCATATTATAAAATAAAATAAAATCAAACCCAAAAAGTTTTTACAAACATGTTTCAGTTTGAAATATGATTCTACGATCAATCATATCTTCATAAACTTCTTATGTAAGCATGGAGCTTGGATACTAAGTTTAACTTGGTCAAACTTAAAACATTCAACCACTGAACCCGAAACAAGCCAAGTATAAACCGTTTTGGGAAGAGATTATTTTCACTAACATCCAAGTTTTAAGCCAGCTTGGGGAGGACCCACAAATAAAGGTAATACATTCTAGCATATTCTTTCATTAATAATAATATATAAAAAAAAATTCCACTCCAAATATGTGAAATATGCTATGCATAGTTTTTCCCTACTTGAAATGATGAATAATTGCTCTGTTTTTATGATTCATCTGTGCCTAGCTTATGACTTAGTTTTCTCTAAGATCTAAATTTATTGGTTTAAAAAATGTTCATCCTAGAAGCTTGAAAACTTAGTGGGATGCATAGAGCTTGATCTAGTCTAGGGATGGTATGACGCTTGATTTGGTATAACTAAGAATTTGCTATAATCTTACTCTAAGAAAAGCTTGAATACTGGAGTTTGAAAAAAATCTAAATATTAAAAACTAAAGTTCCCTTGATAAGATCTAAGTAGATTACTTTGGTATGCACTTATGATTAGAATTCACATACATGATGAAAAACCTTTTTGTTCTCTATGTATCGATTCTCTCGTAGAAGTCAAAAGAGAGTGGGCTATAAAAATGAAAAGATGCCATACCAAAGAAGCATGAGCCAATAAAAGGTACCATACCAAAAGGGTATGTGCCAAAAAAAGAGAGAATAAAACAAGGGGTGCAAAGACACCCGCCTGAGTGAAAAATGGGTAAAAAAGTACCCGCCAGAGAGATAGCCCTCACTTCTCGAAAAAGTCAAAAAGAAAGAGAGTCAGACATAAGAGTCCAAAAGAAAAATATAATAATTTTTCCTCCGATCAAGGTGTATAGCTTAGTAATTTTTCTATGATCTAATCATTAGAACTTTGCTCTTCATATAAAAATAAAAAACTCTAGGAAGAAAAGCAATTCAAAGGAGAAGATTGCATACAAGTTCTATGTCTACCTTTCTTGCTAAAATGCCAAACCAAGACAAAGTGATAGCTAAAAGCCCCACAAGTGACAAGTAAAAAGGATGAATGTGAAAACCAATTTATTTAGATCAAGGAAGAAAACTTTGTTATAATCCCGGCACTTGTGAAACATAATCAGCATTGCAAAGCAACTAATTGATCGACAACCATGTTCTTAGCTTTTGCTCGAGGATGAGCAAAGGGTAAGCTTGGGGGATTTTATTGGCGGTAAATACCGACATACTCTAACCGCCAACTATTATCCAAAAAGGGAGAATTATCATAGTCACATTCAGATATGCCTTTACTATTAACCTATTTCTACTTGTATTGGAGCATTACTATTTTACAAGAAAACATACAAGAAAAGGATGGAACAGGCCACAAGAATACGCTTTCCAGCAAGGCGTATTTCACAAAATAAGCAAAGCCCAAAACACAAAGACTCAACTGGGCCAACAACTCATGGGATAGAGATCCAGGAAAAGAAGAGGTCCACTGGGCAGAGTCTGGGCCTGAGGGGCCCACCCCTAGTGCGGCAGCACCAGGGTGCGGGCGTACCCCAAGTAGGCTGGCCCAGCCCATCTTTCTCTGGTGGTTAGTGAAGGCGGTTCCAATGTCGGTTTTGGCTGGTCATTACTGCCCCTACCCCTTGACCAACCTAGATCAAGTATAAATCAAGGGGTGGAGCTCTCCATTTCACACAACACAACACACCTCTCCCATTTGTACTCTCAAGTGTCCCTCTCCACTTTTCACTTTATTCTTAGTAGTAGTGGAGTAAGGCTCATCTTGTAAGAGGAGGAGACATCTTGGCTAGTCCTTGGTATGGATATAATTCTTTCCATTATGTCCTTCTTCTCTTTTTATCAATATAGCAATTTTCTAGAATTAGAGGATAGTTCTAGTGATATGATCTTGTTATATGAACTAGTTGATAGTTTGTGTGATTTGCTCATAGAACGTAGGACTTCTAGTTCATATGCCTTGTTCATGATATGCTTGCTAGATCATAGTATTCATATCATGTTCTTAGCATATAGAACTCTGGTCTTAACCATTCATACACTTAGATGGTTAGGAATAGAGTTGTGGGAGGGATGGTGGTTCATCGCACAACATCCAAGTTCTTTACTCGCTCTTCTTGCATAGCCATCACCCAATCCGGGTCTCCAAGTGCTTGATCTACCTTGAGAGGTTCCAAAGAGGAAACAAACGAGTAATATTGACAAAAATTTGCTAAATGAGAACATGTTGTTACCCCCTTTCGAATGCTCCCAAGGATATTGTCAACGGGGTGATCCCGTTGTATTGTTTGGCGAAGTCTTGGATGCTCAATGGCTTGCTGCTCTTCTTGTGGACCTGCATCTTCTTCTTGTTCAAGAATGGGCTCAAGATTTAGCCCTGGAAGTGGTGTTGCAGGAGTCGGGGAAGCTGCTGCAGGTGTGCCAGGGGCGGCACTGACGCCCTTAGGTGCGGCACTGCCGCCCTGCTGGTTTACAGCAGGTGTGTGCTGCACTTGCTTGTCTAGTACGTCAGCGGAAGTTGGTACAGCAACACTTTGGGGATCCTCCTCTTCAGTAGCTTGATCTTCTTGTGGTCTAATGTCGCCAATAGCCATTTGCTTGATTGCCTCACATGGTAGATCCTCCTTGCCTACAACACTTGAATCAATTTGCTCTACTTGAGAGCCATTAGATTCATCAAATGTCACATCTACCGTGACTTCAGTTCTACCCAAGGTTTTATTGAAGACACGGTAGGCATGCTCATTTGATCCATAACCAAGAAGAAAACCTTCATCAACTTTAGGTGCAAACTTAGAGGTTCGGGGTCTTTTAACAAGTATGAAACACTTGCATCCAAACACTCTAAAGTAAGACACCTTAGGTTTGTTACCGGTTAATATCTCATATGAAGTTTTCTTGAGCTTCTTGTGTAGGTAGAGACGGTTGATGGCATGGCAAGCGGTGTTGACGGCATCACACCAAAAGATGTCCGGTGTCTTGTACTCATCTAGCATTGTCCTTGCCATGTCAATGAGTGTCCTGTTTTTCCTCTCTACTACACCATTTTGTTGAGGGTTGTATGGAGTTGAAAACTCATGCTTGATGCCCTCATCATCAAGAAATTCTTCCACTTGAGTGTTCTTGAATTCAGTTCCATTGTCACTTCTTATCTTTTTGATTGGAAGGCTGAATTCTCTTTGTGCTCTTCTAACAAATGTTTTCACCTTCTCTTGTACCTGTGACTTATCATACACAAAGAATACCCAAGTGAAACGGGAATAATCATCAACAATAACCAATCCATATTTGTTACCCCCGATGCTAAGGTAGGCAACCGGTCCAAAGAGATCCATGTGAATCAACTCCAAGGGTTGTGTAGTGGTCATGATGCTCTTTGGTGGGTGAGGTACGCCTACTTGCTTTCCGGCTTGGCAAGCGCTACAAATTCTGTCTTTTTCAAATTCAACATTGGTTAGTCCAAGGATGTGGTTGTCTTTTAAGAGTTTGGCCAAGTTCCTCATCCCAACATGAGCTAGACGGCGATGCCACAACCAGCCCATGCTAGATTTTGCCACTAAACAGGTCTCAATACTAGCTTTGTTCTTGCTGAAATCAACAAGATAGAGCTTGTTTCTCAACCGACCCGTAAAGACAATAGAGGAATCCTCCCTCTTAGAGACTTCCACACCCTTATCCATAAAGAGACAATTGTAGCCCATCTCACATAATTGTGAAACGGGCAGCAGATTGTAACTCAACGAATTAACATGTAAGACATTAGTAATTGAATGATCAAGTGTGATAGCAACTTTACCAAGACCTATCACTTCCCCCTTTGAGTTATCACCAAAAATGATGTTCTCATTTGAATTTGTAGTTGGGGAATATGATGAGAACATACTCCTTTCTCCGGTCATATGATTTGTACAGCCGCTGTCAAGCACCCAACTTGACCCACCGGAGGAGTATGCCTGCAAAACAAATTTAGTTCCTTGATTTAGGTCCCCAATCATTCTTGGGGCCTTGCATGTTAGTCACTAGAATCTTAGAAACCCAAATGGAGGTGTTAAGATAAACATTTCTATCATTGCCAACATATTTGGCAATCACTTCTCCTCTGTTGTTGTTCTTCAATACAAAGCAAGAGCTCAAACTTTGTCTTGGTGCTTGGGCCTTCGGTTGATAAGAGTACTTGTTTGGTGTGGCCCAGATTGAGTTCTTTGGTTTCTGGACTTCTTGCTTTGACTGGGGAACCTTCTTCTTGAGCTTTTCATGTGCAGAGGAGTGATGGGTGGCCTTCCCTTTTCTGTGGGGGGCGGCACTGCCGCCCTTAAGGGGCTGTGTTGCTCGGGGCTGTGGTTGTGCCACCTTCTGTGCAGGCTGATCTGTACCCATCTTTCCCTTGCTCATGAACTGTACACACTCATAGCCATTTACCATTTTCCTTCCATTTGTTTTGGCTCCTTTTGTGTGTCCAAGTCCATCCTTGATGTGAGGATGCCTTCCATTTTTGTATTGTGGCCTCTTTGGTTGAACATTGCCACTGGCTCCTCTCTTCTCATTCAAGCACTTGCTGCCCAGCATGGTATTCAACCTAGCAATCTCCTTTCTCATTGCTTCCATATTGGCAAGGTTAGTGGAATAAGCATTGATATCAAGATTATAACACTTTCCACAACTTGACTAGTGGAGGGTGTAAAGGTATCCATTGCTTTAGAGGGATGTGAGGAGCTCTCCCAAAGAAGACTATACTGCAGCTCAAGATCCTTGTGCTTTTTACTTAAGTCACAATACTTTTGATTGAGAGCAATATGTGCCTTCTTTGTGAGAGCATGTTCTTTTTGCTCATCGGCCAAAGTCTTGTGCAAGGAGTCCACCTCACTTCTCTCTAAAGCAAGAGCTTCCTTGCAAGCAATGTACATCTTTTCTTGTTTGATAAGATCATTATCTCTAGTTGCTAGCTCAGTTTGGACACTCTCTAAATCCTCCATTAGTTGAGTGATAAAGATTCTTGTTTTAGGGTCTAGATTTTTAGTTAGCTGAACAAACTCTTCATCACTAGAATCATCATCACTAGATGTGTCACTAAGTTCACTACTAGAGATATCACTAGGAGGAGGAGGAGATTTGGCTTTTGGTTTTACCTTCTCACCCTTTGCCATGAGACAAATGTGAGGAGAGTAATAGCCATCATCATCGGACATGTTGTTGAAGAGCTTTGGTGGAGAGGAAGATGTGTGAATTGCTACGGTTGCCATCTTTTCTTCCTCATCACTTGAGCTGTCCCTTGATGAGTCCCAACAATGTCCAATGTGAGCTTCTCCCTTTTGCTTGTACCTCCTTTTGGGCTCATACTTGTGCTCTTTATTGCTGTCCTTCTTGTAGTTATTGTCTTTCTTCTCTTGAGGACAATTTGCAATGAAGTGCTCGGTGCTGCCACAATTGTAACATGTTATCTTCTTCTTGTTGGGGAACCTTCTTTGCACAACTTTGTACCCATTTCTCTTCAGCCCCTTGTGATACTTCTTCATGAAGAATGCCATGTCTTCAATCTTCTCAAAATCAGCACCATCTTCTTCTTCACTTGATGATGAAGTTGACTCATTGTCTTGCTGCACTTGTTTGAATGTCTTGGGCTGACTTGTTGAGGTTTGCTTGCTGCCCTTTGCCTTGTTGGAGGTGCTTGGTTTGCTTGACTTGCTTGCCTTGAGAGCTACATCCTTGATCTTCAAACCATCTAGCTTTGCTTGCAACTCTCCAAGCTTCCTCCTTTCATTTGCTTCTTCTCTTTGCATGTCAAAGGTCAACAATCTCCCAAGCACATCATTTGGAGTGAAGTGCTCAAACTTCTTCTTGTCTCTAATCAAGGTGACTATGGTTTCATTTCTTGGAGAATATGCTTCTAACATGATTTTCACCACCTTGTGATCATCTAGCTCATCTCCACCATAGCCTCTAATCTTGCCAACTAGCACCATCAATCTATCAAACATCTCTTGTGGCCCTTCTCCATCAACAATCACAAATCTATTTAGCTTGGCCATCAACAAATCAATCTTTGCTTTTCTCACTTTGTCAACCCCTTCATGAGCAAGATGAAAAGTGTCCCAAATCTGTTTTGCCACATCAACATTCATCACCCTATTGTACTCATTTCCATCTAAGGCACTAAGAAGAATGCTTGTAGCTTGCCCATTGAGATGGATGGCTGTCATCTCCTCATTTGTTGGCTCATCGGGGTTCTCCGGTGCCTGAAATACATTGCAAACAATTTCCCAAAGACCGGGATGAAGTGCAATAAGATAAGCTCTCATCAAGTGCTTCCACTTGGCAAAGTTAGTCCCGTCAAAGTGAGGTAACTTGCCCGCGGGTACATTGATGAAAGATTTACGATCACGATTGTTCAAGTATGAATAATAAAGGATATGGCTGCATATTTCTTCTTGTTGTTGCTGCTGCCCTTGTCCTTCATCTTCATCTTTTCACCCTTGGAGGCATGATATGACGCATCATCATCACCATCTTTGGAGCTGCTCGATAGCTCATTTGATGGTGCATCATTTTTGTTGCTTTCCTCCTTCTTCTTCCTTGCTTCTCTTCTCTTGGCTCTTTCTTCTCGAATTCGCCTTCTATCTTCTTTTCTCTTCAGCTTCTCTTCAAGCTTCCGCTGGTCTTCCTTCTTCTTTTGCCTTTCTTCTCTCTTGGCTATCTTTGCGGCTCTTCTTTGTTGCCTTTCCCTCCTCCTCTCACCATCAGTGGAGTTGGGGGGAGGAAGAGAAGCATAGCCGGTAGATGCCGATAGCTCACTTCTTCTTTGTTCTCATCAACAACCTCGACACTTGCTGCAGCCGGATCACGGCCGGTCCTCGAACCTCCGCCAACCTCCATGCTTCACGCGGTGAAGCGTATCTGGCAACGAGGCTCGATACCACTTGTAGGATCGATGGACGTCACCGAGGCCTAGAGGGGGGGGTGAATAGGCCTGCAAAAACTTAGCTACAAATTTTATCAAATCTTTTGGAGCGAGGGCGGCACCGCCGGCCTCTGGGCGGCACCGACGGCCTCTCCAAAAAAAGGAAACTGAAATCTGATTTCGCGCTTAGAATCTACACGTAAGGTTCTACTCAATCCTGCAATATCACCCAGGAGAGCCATTTCGAAGACTGGTTACCACGTAAAAACTTAGAATATGCAAGATTGACCCAAACCCTAACCAAACTACTCAAGCAACCACAATCACACCAAAGACGCTGGAGACAAGTATTTATCCCGTGGTTCACTCGCCACCAAGGCTTGCCTACCTCCACGTTGTTGAGGAAGCCACAAAAGGCTTGGGCTTGCCACCAAGGCTTGCCTTTACCCTCGTTCTCAAGTCAAGAGTGTTACCTCTTGAGATGAGGGGTGATTTACTAGCTGAAGATGTTGGTTACAAACCTCCCAAGGCTGCCACAATCGTTGGCAAGCTCAAGGGCGACGCCTAGCCGGCTAGGAGCAAGCTCCAAGGGTAATAAACCCTAGGGCTGCCGGCCAAACGTGAACCAAATGCTCTTTTGACTTGGGGAATCGGTGGATCTGCTCTCCAATCGAGTTTTGCTGCCTTTTCTCTCAAGTTTTGTGGTGGGAATCAAGGATTTGCTTGAGATCTTGAAGGAGCAACAATGGAGGAGAGAGAGGGGAGCTACGTTCGGGTTCCGTCAGAAATGAACGTTAGGGCGGAGAAGATGACCGTTTGGGAAGACAGGGAGGTGGTATAAATACCCCCCCCGTCCCCAACGGTAGCCTATGGGCGGCACTTTGCCGCCCTAGAGAGGCGGCTTTTGCCGCCACAGCCAAAAACAGTATTTCGTAAAAAACTGTTTTACGCTGTTTTTTGTGGGTGTGATGATGTTCGGAGAAAGTTTGAGCATCCGATTCATCATTTGGTCAACTGCCCTAACATCCCCCTTGATAGTACGGCTTTTCTTAAACTCAAATTCAAAATCAAAATGAATATAAACGCCAATGAGTTGAGGTAGCCACCACCGTTTTTAGCCGAGGGGTTCTCCAACCTGTTCATCATCACCTTTTTCCACTTACCCTTGTCATCTCGATAAATCTCATTAGACCTCTAATTCGGTGGTCATTATCACCAAAACCCACAATAGGGCTTGATTGCACTTACAGGCAGCAAGTATTTGAGCATCAAATAAGTAAAATTCCATCTAACATCCATGTCCAAACCAAACTTTCTAGGCCTAAGACCTTGAGCAATGCAATAGTTTTTAAACAAAGCAATTCTCTGATTAGAAGAGTTCAAAAAGTTGATTGCAGTTCTAAACACTTCAATATAAGGAGCAAACCTTTTTAAGCCAGATTTAACAATTAGATGGGATCTGGGCTAGTCCAGCGCGCTTTGGGCCTGCTTCCCAGGGTCTGAACCTTCTCGTGATATTCATCGCTCGAGGCGTGTCTCAAGCGAGTACGTTAGTGTAAACCAACACTCGATTGTATCGTTCGTCACACCCTTTAATGCATCGAGTGAATCTGTTGGCCTAAACCAACAATGCTTGCTTTAGGTTTTGAAACTAGAGTTTTGTTAGCGATACCTTTTGATATCAATGCTTGCGGGTACCATGAGATGTAGACGCTGAGGCTTATAAGTCTTGTGAGATCCTCCAACTGCATTTGTGGAGTGGCTGCCGATGGTGTACAAAGGGTGAGATGCCCTCACCATTTTGGCTGAATGTCTCATAGTGGTGACGTTGAGCTAGGAGTGGTTCAAGAGAGGCTTGATGAGGAACTACTTGTGTGTGGTGTAGGCCTTGAGCTGTCCATAGATTACCTGGTCCAGAGCTTGACCCTTGCGAGGGCATCCTTGTAAGAGAATCCAATGAGGACTAGTGGAAAACTTGATCTTTTTTATACCTCGAAAAAGCATCATTGAACCTTGAAATGATCAAAATGCCCAAGAGGAAGGTGAATTGGGCTAATCATTTTATTTGTAGAATTTAAACTTATCATTTAGCCTAATTTACCCATTGTGATTAACAAGTGTTCTATGTGTATCATACAAAAGTTTTGCAACCTAGGTTCCTATGCTAGCATAGCAATTCTAAGAAAGTAAATTGCAAAAAAGTATGTGCAATGTAATAGAAACATGTTAATGTTTTTTTGAGGTATCGAAGAGTTTATACTCTTGCTAGTCCTCCTTGGAGCTCCCCTTAATCCTTGTAAGGACCAAGTATTCTCTAATGGTTGATCCTTCTCTATGCCGGAATAGTGGATCACCAAGATTGTGTACACCAAGTTGGACCTCTCACAATCGCTAACGAGAGATCACCAAGCTATCTAGATGGTGCCCATCATCAAGAGTAACAAGCACAAACTCTCACTTGACCTAACCAAGCCTAATGAGAAGAGTGGATGCACACTTGCTGCTCTCTAAGCACTAATAGTCCTTAATGTTAAATTAAGATTTATAGATCACTCTCATAGGCCACTCGCTCTTGTTAAGCCAAATCACTCACATAGCTAACTGTTTCTGCCTTCCAAGGGAGCTCAAATGCATGAATGGATGGGTGTACATAGGCCAACCACTCAAACTAGCCATTGGAAACAACACATTTAGGAGAAAATCAATGCATTGGAGATCTTTTGCGCTTTTCCCATTCCAACACTAGAGATTTTCTGTGCCCTTCCACTAACTCAGCAATACAACTAGCCATTACTATATGGATTCTTATATGCCTTTTCTCTGATAATGCACCAGAGAGATCCAGTGAGTGCTGAGCAAAGTTGGCTAAAAACATGCTCTCTATTATTTGACCCTGATGCACTTCTCTAGTGAGCACCACAAAATTTTGGTGCATTGGACACCTCTGAAACACTTTGCACCCTCTCTATTTAAAAACTTTGATGCATTTTCTCCAATGAGCAATGAAGAATTCAGGTGCCATATAAACTTCTAAATGCGTGTGCACCCTCTTTATTTTCACTAGTGAGTACTAGAAGTACACCTTCATGTTGTTAGAGCAAACCCAAGCTTGCACTATAGGATAACTCTGGTGCTTTCCCTTGTGCTAGCACCAGAGAATTATGGTGCACATAAAATCTGCCCAAATACTTCTAATTCATACACTTTGAATTTGGCTTCAGGTTTCATCCATCCTTAGACTCCATTCGGGCTACCTAGTGCTAGTTTCATAAGTGTGTATCACGTCCTCTCACTAAGCTCACCTAGGTCAAGTTACCTATTCATACTCCCCTTTATAGTATGTCATGAAAAATGTAATAGCCCAATTAATATCTATCATTATGACTTTATAAAGTAATGTTGATGCCAAACACACATTAGTCATATATTATATATATCATCATTAATTGATAAAACAAAATTAGGGCCCTGGTTGTTTTCAAGCCATTCACATTGGGCACTTGTATTTCATTCTGTGTTGTGTGCTCTTCTACCGTCCTAGTCTAGCTTGCTAGGCTAGTTTATAGGATTAGAACCTTAGGATGCAAGTCTTCTTAGCATTAGAGATAGCAACACTTATAAAATTAGTTCCCATATATTAAATCAAACTTGTGTAGATTTTTATAAGTGATTTTCTGGCCTTAGTTTTTAACTGACCAAATTCAAACCCCTCGTAGGTGTTGTGGCACCTTCAGGTGATATCCAAGCCAATTGGCTCATGTTGGACTGGCTTCACCGTCGTTTGAGATTTGAGGCTTTTCGGTGGTCGGGATGAAACCCCGATAGGCCTCCAACTTCGTCGACACAAACTTCTCCTATTGGCTGGTAGAATATCTTTCTATCTTTAAGTGGTTCCTTTTAGTGTTTGGAAAGTAACAGAAGGTGAGATGAAATCCCAAAATCCCCACAACCGGTGATGAGAAAGAAACTCACCACAATATTCTATAGTTAGGAATTGCATTTTGAATGTATTAGTATTGACATGTTTAAACAAGTCTGTAGGCTCACTAAAACAAATGAAATCTGATTAAAGTTGTAAGAGCTTCATGGCGGTTCTTGGGACGTCTGTAAGAAAAAACATTACGTAGTCAAACAAACTTATGATCCTTTCCTATCTTGTGAAATGAGTTCATGAAAGATGTGTATTTACATTTGAATCTTATTGTCAATCAGGTCAATGCAATAGGTTTGTTGACCACACAGCTTGGCGAAGAATACAAGTATGCTCAAAGGATGGATCTTGAAAAATATTGTTTTTTCCCTTTCAAATAACACTACAAAGTCAAAAAGGATTAAGAGGAGGGAGATACGATCAATGTTCTTGAGCTCTTTGTCTATGGTTAGGTCACATTGAATGAATGGACAACCATTGGGGCCAAAAGGGTATGAGTTTATATATGTAGTCCCCACTAAAGTGACCATTATCCTAATAGGTCTAGAACTTTGGGAACATTTGGACGTTTGGTAGTTTTGAACACCAGTCAAACTTTCTCCAAACGATTCTAGTCGTATGTTCTGGCCCTTAAGGTTGTGTTTTTGGAGTCATGGGATGGCCCTAGGTGGCATGATGTCCCACTTTTGCATCGTATTTGGATCAGAGACAATTAGAGACATGATAAAAATACAAATTTCATGGACCGGGACATGGGGTCATCCTAGCTGGGACAAGTGTTGCACACGCGTGAGGAAGAAGGGGTGTGCATAGGTATGGTGGTTGTGTAGGGGCAAGGTGGCGCTCAGTGTGCAGCAAAGGGCGAAGGGTGCGAGTGGCAGGGGGTGTTATAGGTCTGAGGTATCAATGAGGTGTTGGCTGTGCGGGGCACTAATAAAGCTCACGAAAACTATCAAAGCATGATGGCGACAGGTGCAGGTGGAGCTCCTAGGGGCACCAGTCCAGGGGTGTGGACAGAGGCCAGCGAGGCACGGTGGATCCCAACACCACGGATCATAATCTGGCTCCGGTGTCGTTTGGGCAAGCTCCACTCTCATCACCCAATCTTCCAGGCTTGAGCTACTACCATGCAAGTGAGCTCTGCTCTAGGTCTTATCGCGTAGTAGGCTCCAAGTTTGGCCCAGCCGTGGGCACCGTGGATGGTGGATCGCCGTTGGCGCTTGTGCTTTGGTGGATACATGCATAGGAAAGCAAGATGGTGAAATATATAAGAAAGAGAATAAAAAAGAAAATAAATTTGCAGATGGACCCCATGCAAACACTAAATGAGGCCATCTCACCATAAAAATTAGAATGGGTCCATCTCATCACATGATATCTCTCAACTAAACACAACATTAAATTCCCATTGAAGCTCTCCTCCACCCCACAACGAAAACAAGAATCAAACGTTAGCTGGACTTAAAAGCCGGCTGATAAGACAATCCTGCTGATTTATTCTAAGAGAAAAATACTGTTCTAAATGGCTAATAAGACTAGCGAATAGTCCTAAAATAAAGAAAAGGACATTGTCCACTTACAGCTAGGCCTTTTTTATCATGAAAGCAGTGCCACTCGGGTCCGGCACGGATCGGTGTAATTTTCCACGCAGTGCTCTAGTAGGAGGCAACAGTTTGAAGTTACGGGCTTAAAGCCCGTGAAAAGCAACAAACGTGGCCGAATGCGAAAGGTAAAGCACATACACGAGGAGAAAAAGAAGCGTGCAGAATGCCAGAATGGGACTAGCGAGAGCGATGGAGGACCCACGAAAGGAAGCGCTGCGAGTTGCTCCCGGCGGCGTTGTCTGCTACCTTTACAAATGTGGCAGTGGACGGAAGTTATAAAGGAAACCATACTTCTCCTCCCTCTAACCTTCCACGCGTCAGGAGTTCGAACAAGCAGAAGCAGTAGCCACTCCCCCCACCACCATTTTTCCCACCAACCAACATCAGTCATCACTATATAATTTTGTATATATACATACATACATACATGCTCATCGCCAGATACCGTTCAGATCAAACTGGTTCGAAGCCAGATACCTTCAAACTGGTTCGAGGCTGGGACCGGCCGGAAATACTCGCCGTGATGGCTGCGAAGGCGGCAGGCCACGTGGGCAAGGAGGCGTTCGAGGTGTCAGTGGAGGCGGGGAACCACGCCGATGACGGCGCCGCGCGGCTAGACGACGACGACGACGACGGGCGGCTGCGGCGTACGGGCACCATGTGGACGGCGAGCGCGCACATCATCACGGCGGTGATCGGCGCCGGCGTGCTGTCCCTGGCGTGGGCGATGGCGCAGCTGGGCTGGGCGGCGGGCACCGCCATGATGCTGCTGTTCGCCGGCATCAGCTACTACACCTCCATGCTGCTCGCCGACTGCTACCGCTGCGGCGACCCGGACGCCGGGAAGCGCAACAACTACACGTACACGGAGGCCGTGCGCGCCATCCTCGGCGGCGCCAACGTCCGCCTCTGCGGCGTCTTCCAGTACGCCAACCTCGTCGGCATCGCCATCGGATACACCATCGCCGCCTCCATCAGCATGCTGTAAGATCGAGCATATCGTCTATCTAATTGCCTTCAATTCGATTGTCTTTTCTGATCATCATCAGTTGATCTATGCAATTGCCAGCATTCATGCAGGGCGATCAAGAGGGCGGACTGCTTCCACGTCAGAGGGCACGGGAACCCGTGCCGGAGCTCCAGCAACCCGTACATGATCGTCTTCGGCGCCGTCGAGGTCGTCTTCTCGCAGATACCGGACTTCGACCAGATATGGTGGCTCTCCATCGTCGCCGCAGCCATGTCCTTCACCTACGCCACCATCGGCCTCGCGCTCGGGGTCGCGCAGACCGTCGCCAACGGCGGGTTCAAGGGCAGCCTCACCGGCGTCGCCGTCGGCGACGGGGTCACGCCGATGCAGAAGGTCTGGCGCAGCCTCCAGGCCTTCGGCGACATCTCCTTCGCCTACTCCTTCGCCTACATCCTCATCGAGATCCAGGCAAGCACCCTATTTCTTCTTGCTCTCCCGCCATGCATTTTAATGGATGCTCCTCTGTTCTTGCCCTGATTTTACTGTACATACATGCTCTGTTTTCTCTGATTCGAAAACGAACAATATATATACAACCAGGACACGATCAAGGCGCCGCCGCCATCGGAGGCGACGGTGATGAAGAAGGCGACGATGGTGAGCGTGGCGACGACGACGTTCTTCTACATGCTGTGCGGGTGCATGGGCTACGCCGCCTTCGGCGACGACGCCCCGGACAACCTCCTAACCGGCTTCGGCTTCTACGAGCCCTTCTGGCTTCTCGACATCGCCAACGCCGCCATCGTCGTGCACCTCGTCGGCGCGTACCAGGTGTTCTGCCAACCGCTGTTCGCGTTCGTGGAGAGGCGGGCGGCGGCGCGGTGGCCCGACAGCCGCTTCATGAGCCGGGAGGTGCGGCTGGGCCCCTTCCTCGTCCTCGGCGTGTTCCGCCTCGCCTGGCGCACGGCCTTCGTCTGCCTCACCACCGTCGTCGCCATGATGCTGCCCTTCTTCGGCGACGTCGTCGGCCTCCTCGGCGCCGTCTCGTTCTGGCCGCTCAGCGTCTACTTCCCCGTCGAGATGTACATCAAGCAGCGCGGCGTGCGCAGGTGGAGCACGCGCTGGGTCTGCCTCCAGACGCTCAGCGCCGCCTGCCTCCTCGTCTCCGTCGCCGGCGCCGTTGGCTCCACGGCCGGCGTCATAGACGCGGTCAAGTTGCACCGGCCGTTCAGTGGCTGAGTCTCCGTAGCAGTCGCAATCTATAGGCAACCAAACCAATCACTACTTGATTCCAAAAAAAAAAAAAAAAAAAATCACAGTTGTGCTACCTATGGTGGTGGTAGAGCAGAAAGGCACCATCGCAAACACCATTGCCGTGGCTGTTTGTAAAGCTTGCTCGTGTACTGGACACTACTGGTTTATGCAGATTGCAGGCGGAGCCTGCACCGTATAGATTAGCTTGTTTGCTCGCCTGGGGCAAAGGTTTTTTTTTTGACACTCAATTAAAGACGCAGACGTTCACATACACAAGTGCACACTTACCCTTAAGAATACACGTACGCACACCTACCCCTATGAGCACCTTCGAAAAATCGAGTTGGACCGGCAAATCTCGAGATTGACTGAAAGGATCAAGATGCCAAAGAGAGGGGTGAATTGGGCTTTTCTAAAATTCAATCTCTGCGGTAATAACCTATCGCTAGGCTATTTCACCCATAGTGCCTAAGTGTGTTTGCTATGACTCTAGGACATAAAAGTTTTGCTCCATAAGTTCCAAACCCTACTCTAGCATGGCGATTCTATCAAAGTAAAGACATGAAGTAATTGCAAGAAGGTAAATGCTCAAAGTAAAGAGGGGGAGAGGAACGCGACGATGTTTTCCCAAGGTATCGGAGAGTCGGCACTCTCCACTAGTCCTCGTTGGAGCACCCACGCAAGGGTGTAGCTCCCCCTTGATCCGCGCAAGGATCAAGTGCTCTCTACGGGATGATTCTTCGTCACTCCGACGCGGTGAATCCCCCAAAACCGCTCACAAGATGAGATGGGTCATCCACAATCACCACCGGATGATCACCATGCTCCCAATCGCCACCAAGCCATCTAGGTGATGCCGATCACCAAGAGTAATAAGCAAGAACTCTCACTTGACCAAGACTAGCCCAATGAGATGAGTGGATGCACACTTGCTACTCTCTTTTCACTAATGAGGTCCTAAGCAATGGATTAGTAAATCTCTTAACCTCACTAGGGCTCTTGCACTCTCAAGCACTCACAAGGTGTTCTTCAGCAGTAGGGATGAGCAAGAGACTTCAAATGAATGAGGTGAGGGAGTATTTATATCCCCAACAAACCTCCACACGAAGAGGTAATCCAGCCAGTTTTAAGGTCGACCGGACGCGTCAGGTCGTCGGTTTACGGCTAACTGTACCTAGTGGACGTCACACTGACCAGACGCGTGTTAGAGTCCGGTCAGATTTTTCCCTCTCTGGACCTCTCTGGACTGTGACCGGACGCCCTGACCCCAGCGTCCGGTCGGTGCTGATCAGCGTCCGGTCCACCCTGGACCAGGAGGTGATGGCACCGGAGCGTCCGGTCAGCTGCCAGAGGCAGCGTCCCGTCACTCCGGCACCCCACATACACTGATCGGACGCGTCCGGTCAGTTACGTGCCAACGTCCGGTTGAGCTAAAATGGCTCGAATGACTTCCGATTTCGCGACCTCTCGCATGGCTTCAACTCTACTGATCTTTGGGCCAAATCTAGGGCTGCCTAGGGCTAGAATGAACAAGTGTGCACAACACCTAACTCACTAGACTCACCTAGGTCAAGTCACCCATTCAAACCCCTCTTAATAGTACGGCTAAAGGTAAAAATAAAGTCCTAGCTACTCTAAGTGTCTCTTCAACACCAAACAACACTTAGAACTAGCAGTCCTTAACCTTGTCGTCCATCCTTTGAAAACTGAAAATGATTTCGATCGTCGGGGCATGAATACCATTGATTGCCCAATCAATCACCATTATCGTGACCTAACTCAAACGGTTTCTGCAAAACACACGTTAGTCACAATAATCTTACGTTGTCATTAATCACCGAAACCCACTAGGGGCCTAGATGTTTTTAATCTCCCCTTTTTTGGTGATTGATGATAGCAACCTCTAGTATGAGAATGAATTTGAGGTTTTCAACGAACTTGAATCGTATAAGCTATTTGACATTAATAACAAAAAGGTTAGATTAGCTTATACGACCCAAGCCAACAAGTACTTAACGGAATATGAATGAAGTGCGAGTACTAGAATCATAAGGCTCATTTAACAAAAGAAAAGTGCGAAAGCATGGTAAATGAGCAACAACATGTGACATGACATAACATATATATATATATCGTGTAGAGAGCACATGTCATAAGCAAAGCACATGTCACATGATATATCACATATCCACATGTCAATCAAAAGCATGTATCTCATGATGCACAAAAGTAAAGTATGTATGCATGAGTATCACACAATCAAAAGAAGCAACTCCCCCTCAACGCTCCCCCTATCTCACATACTCGACTCTCTCCCTCTTTGGCGTCAAGCACTAAAACCTAAGGCTCCTGAGGAGGTGGGGCTGCAGACGAGTCGGGTCCGGACAAGCATGCGGCCATCTCAAACCACGTGTAGTCTAGGGAGGACTCTGAACTGTCACTAGGATGAGCCTCTGACTAACCCTCAGGCTATGTCTGTGGAGGTGAAACAGTCTAGGTCTGCTCAGCTGGGTCTGCCTGCTGTGTCTTGGTGGTAACGGCCTGACCCTGTGGCTCTGAAGGAGGTACGTCTATAGAAGTAAGAGCCACTGACACTGTAACTACCTCAGTAACGGGAGCTGTAGCGATCATTATCTCGGTGACTGGAGCCTCTAAGGTAGGAACAATCTGAGGAGACATACTCACTAGCACAAAAGCAGCAACTGTAACTGAAGCCTCGGGTGCAGTAGTAACAGGAGGAGGCTGACTCAACGGAGGCTCAGAGGAAGCAACCGACGACGGGTGGGTCTCGGTAGTGGTAGTAAGTGGTGCACCCATCGACGGAACCGGGTCCTTGAAGGTGTGTCGGTGTGGGGAAACCGGTGATCTTACTGTAGCTAGCACTAAGAGCCCTCGGGGTCACAAGCACTGAAGCCGTAGGAGTAGGAGTGAAGCCCGTTTGAATTGGTGTGTACTCGGCCCTTGGAGAAGCGAAGAACTGTGGAATCTGTTGGGGCGGTGAGCTAAACGGTGTTGACACTCTCTGACTCTGAAGTCCTCTAGACTGTAACGCTGGAGCCAGGGGTGTAGAACTGGAGGCCCCACCAAGCTGAGTAGAGGTGAAGTCGAAGGCGGGAACCCCAGTGTGCCCATCACATGATCCATGAAAGAAAACGACTGTCGGTGGAGCTCCTGAGCCTGCAGCTAGGTCTGATGGTAAAGGGCCTGGGTCTCTAGCTGAGACTGAAGGAGCTACTGCTGAAGCTCGGTCTGACGAGCGTGAAGGGCTGCGGTGTCAGCTGCCTGCTACTAGGCAATCCTCTAAATGTCCTGCCCCTGCCTCTCTGAAGACTGTGTCAGGCGCTCAAGAGGTGCAAGGAGGGCGGGACTGTCACTGGAGCCTAAACCACTGGCCTCGGCGTCATGAGCTCATGGAGGCATCCTCGGAGGGGGTGCGTAGTCACTGTCAGAACTGTCCGAGGGGAGCTCCTCAACAATGTCAGCAGGCTCTGTCCCCATCTGTGTCAACTCTGCCTGTTCTAGGGCCTCAACGGCCTCGTCCTGCTGCTCTTCAGTCTCGGCAACGACTGGCCTCTAACGCGGCTCTTTGGTGGCCCTGTTGCTCGGACGGGCTCCAACAAGCTGACTCATGTTATACACAGGGAAAGAAGTAGGAGTCTGCAACTCTGTGAGTGCCTCTGGAGGGAAAGGGAAGATCAGACGCTGTAGGATCACGTAGATCAAGTGAGCAAAAGGCAACTGTCTATGCGTCTTGAATCCCTCAGTGATAGTGTCCTCCATCTCCGAAACAATGACATCCCAGATGTCAAAAGCAGTATAAGTAGAAAGGTAGTATACAAGCCACTGCTGAATCCTGGTGATCGACTCCCTGTTGCCTATCCTAGGCAGTAAAGTTCTCCTCATCACCTCGTTCAGGACACGGGCCGCAGGGGTGAGATCCGTAGGAAGACGGCATGAGCCCGGTCCGAACGGCTCCTTGAAGATCCTGCGTGCCTTCTCAACAGGCAACTCCTCTCCGCCGTGAGGGCGACGAGGGGGCTCGGTCTGACCGTAGCAGGACTGGTGAAGAAGAGTGTCTGACGGTGTGGTGCCAAGAAGCTCGTGAGCACGTGGACTGTAAAGTCTGAAAGGCTTGCCACCAAATGTGAAGTGAATGAACGTGTGCCCAGGGTCGATCCAAAGAGAGGCATAGAACTCACGAACCCAGGACTCCACGTACGCTCCAGGTAGCCCAATCAAGTCTACCAGGCCAGGTAGGTAAGTGAGTGAAGGCCTGATTGCCTCGCTTGCAGCTGCAACTACTTTGTCAAGAGGACACACTCGGTGGGAATGAATCTCTGCACCGCTGTTGATGTAAGCCTGATAGAAGTCCTCCTGGTGTACAATGTAGAAACCCTCTGCTGCCCTGGGGTCACGAGTCGGTGGGAACCACTGGTCGAAGTCCACGCACCGCAAGTCCTGAATCGACGGGCATTGGTGGCCTGCAATTCAAGGTGCACAACTGGAGGAGGGACACGTGGCCTGGGAGGAGGGCGTCTACCACGATGCTGAGTCTCAGCTCTAGGGGAGACCTGAGAGCGAGTGTGTGAAGAACGGCGATGAGGTGGGGCCTGAGGCTGCTCCTTGGTGTCCTCGGGCTGCTCGGCTCACTGCCTCTACCTCTGGCTGTAGCTGCTCTGCCTGCTCTGCTGGTTCTGCCTGAGCTGAACTGCCTGTCTCTGCACCACCAAGGTCGGGGGGTAGATCCTCGATCCTGTACTGCACACCCCCGATCATCACAGTGCCAGGTGGGTCGTGAGGAGTGGGGGTGCAAAGTGCACGAGCCACAGAAGCTAGGTCTGGCTCTCGAATCCTCAAGCTTCCCCTAGTGCCACCTCTCTCTGCAAGTGTCGCGGTGTCTGCAATCACCAATAGTATCTCTACCTCTGTGCTCTGTCTCTTCCACTTCTTCTTGGAGTACACCTTCTCCTTACCCGACAAGGAGGGGTGGAGGAGGAGGAGGAGGGTCTGGACCACCGCCGACGTTCTTGCAACGAGCCATCACAGATCAACACTAGCAAGAACCACTAACTCAGAAATCAATTGCCACTGACCAGACAAACTGTCACCGAGAGTGTTGGTATCTGTTAATGCCTACTGAATATTCTGCAAGCGCACGGATACATTGTAGCACTTCACCGGATGAATATACCTAGTTTTAATATCGAACCCAAAGGAAGATGTATGAGGGTCTTCTAAACTATATCTTAACCACCTGAGTAGCAAACAAGGCTATAGAAGATAGGGATATAGAGAAGACAACTATGGTTTCTAATTCAGGCTCAAGTAAGATATGATTAGGATGTTTTACTGGGGAATTGGATAGAGGAGCATAGGCAAAACTGTCGGGGACCAAAATAAGGGCCCCTTAAGGAAAGCCCAACAAACGCAAACTTTGGCCCAGCGGGCCTCCCATTTCCACTATCTAAGCCACAATCTTTGGAGCGGGCGCCACGGCCCACGACCCGTCCCGAGCCTACCCCACCGAGGGCTCGGACGAGCGCCGATTCTCCGCCTCGCCCGAGCCCCCAACGGGGGGCCTCGGACGAGCCTCCACTCTCCGTCCCGCCCGAGCCCCCCCGCGGGGGGCCTCGGGTGAGCCTCCACTCTCCGTCCCCGCCCGAGCCCCCTGGGGGCCTCGGACGAGCCGCCCGGCTTCCGTCCCGCCCGAGCCCCCGGCAACCAGGCCTCGGGCGGGGCCGCGTCCCTCAAAAGACCGTACCACCGATTTGACGCATATCCACCACCGCCCGTGTCAGGAGCACTCCATGTTCTGACAGGGGATGGGCATCGCCCCGTCACGGCCCACGCCGGCAATCATGCTTACGCAATCTCCACAGTGGAGGCCACGTCCGCCACAGTGGGGCACTGTGCTGCCTAACCCCTCCGCCAGGTCCCATCGCCGGGACTCCAGGACGCGTCTGCCACGCCAAGGCCACGCCAGCCGACGTCACCCCTCGTGCGGGAGTGGACTGGACGCCCATTCCAGTCAGCCAACAGCCCACCCCGTGAGCCCCGAGCACGGGATGGGCAACCGCTGCACCGACGATCGTCTGCGGCTGTTCCACCCACTCCTCGTACGACGACAAGCTCCGAGGCCCCCCCGAGCCTTGGACTCCAGGCGGGTCAAAGCTACAGGGCTCTGGCGCCCCCTCCGACGCACTCCACCAACTCCAACAGGGACGTCCGTCATTCCGGACAACAGGGGCAAGGAGGCGACGTCGCTCTGCCTCGTCACGGTCCCGGGACGGTCACCCCACGCCCAGAAGCCTCGTCCGAGGGAGGGCGGAAGCCCATGACCCAGCCCACGAGCACGGTCACCTCTTGTAAGGCCCTGCCTTCCCCTTGCGGCTATAAAAGGGGAAGGCAGGGTCCCGTAGATAGCAAGCACACTCGAGAGCCCGATATTTGCACTTCACTCAATCACCACGAGACCTGGGACCCCGTCCCTCTCTCACTTGCTTGTACACCCTACCTACAAGCACTTGGGTGCAAGATAATACAAGAACCCCTCCCCCCCCTTACGTAGGGCCTTCTCTTGCCCGAACAAGTTAAATCCTTGTGTTCATCTTGCACACCATCCGGGGTTGGGAACACGCACCACAAATTCACTCGTTGGTGCTAGAGCCACCGGTTCTAGCACCGACCGTTCAGTTGGCGCCCGGTAGGGGAGCTGTGCGTGTTTCGCCTCTCTTCCCGCCAAACCTCCGGATGGCCAGCCAGACGTGGCGGCGGCTTGGGGCGACTTCTCAGCCCCAACTCCTCTCCCTCCGGCCCGGGAGGCGGGGACCCCGATCCGGTTCGGTGAGCTTGAGTTCGTGTCGGCCCAGAGTCGATGCGACATGGAACTCCTCCCGGCCGGAGTTCGAGAGGCCTTCCGACGAGTCCCCAGCCCAGCCAACCGGCCCGGCCAGCGCGGGAGGCACCATGGCGCTCGCTCCCGCCCGGCTCGATGGGCGCACCACGGCGGCGGCGGTCTCACGGGAAGATCTTGCGGCGCTGTGGGCTGGGCGACACCCGCCGTCGGGGCGTTCAGCCGCCGTCGCCACCACGCCAGCCATTTGGCATGACCAACGCTGCTGCCACGTACACAGCGTTGGTCTCCACCACCATGGGAGCCCGGAGGAGGCGTCCCCGACCGTCGGCGGCGCTCCACGGAGCACCCCGACGCAGACATCCCCGACGGATCCACCCATGCCTACGAGGAGTACCTAATCAGGCAGGAGGAGCAGCGACGCTACTCCGGCACGCGCTACACCCACCCGATCCGGCGCTACCTCGAGGACACGGAACCCAGGGGGTTCATCCCGAGCACGCCTTCGCCCCGGGCTACCCCCGACTCCGACTCCCCGGACGACATGTGCGACCCGACGCGCGAGTGCTTCCACGTGGAGGTTCGTGATCTCGGTGCCGACGGCCGCGACAGCGACGACGGGGATCAGGATCGTAACCCTAGGCACGCCGCTAGGCCCGCCCCGGCGGTCGCAACCCCAGTGGATCCGGGAGCCTCCCGACCACAGGGGGAGCAGACCCCACCACCTGCGGCTACCCCGAGGGCGGAGGATCCAGCAGCCACGCCTCGGGAGCCACGGCGACCCACCGCCGAGCAGATCCGCGACCTCAGGGCTAAGCTTGACCACGACCGTCTTCAGCTACGGCAGAAGATAGACGCGCTTCGACCAAGGCCACCGCGCGGGCGCCAACCCGAGCCCCCGCGGCATGGTAGCACGCCCACGACGTCCAGCAGAGGATCGTCAACGACGAGGGGGGCGAGCATCCTCCCGTCTTCCAGCGTGCGAGCCAAAATGTCGCGGCTGCGGCCCTTCTGCTCCGATCGATGCCGGAGCCCTCCACCCCGGAGGGGCGCCGCATCCGTGACGAGCTACGAGGCTTCATCGAGACCGCCGCAGCCCAACAGGCCGAGAGCTCGTCCTCGCGCCTTCAGCGCTCAAGGACGAGGAACCCGCGGGCGTCCCCGGGAGGAGCGCGAGGCCTCGTCCACCAGATCCTCGCGAAGGCCGGCTCGCGAGCGCATCCAGACAACCGCGGTAGCCTCAACGACGGTGACGTGCGCAATATCGTGAGGGAGGCAAGAGCGGGGACGAACGCGACCGCCCGGCCCCGCGGGGTGGCAGGCGCGGCAGCGACGAGGACCGCGACGACGCGGACCCCCCGGGGCCTCGTGCCTTCAGCCGGGAGATCCGCGGCGCCGCGGTTCCCCTTCCGGTTCCGCCACCCACCAACCTCACCAAATACTCGGGTGAGACGAACCCCGGGGTTTGGCTCAACGATTACCTCCTTGCCAGTGGGGGGCGGGGCGGACGACGACAGAGCTCATCATCCGCAACCTTCCCTTTCACTGGTGACGCCGCTCGGGCCTGGCTAGAGCACCTTCCCGCCCGCACGATCTTTGACCGGACCGACCTAGTCAAGGTCTTCGTGGAAAACTTCTAGGGCACATATGTGCGCCAGGAACTCCCCGGGATCTCCGTAGCTGCCGTCGAAGCCCGACGAGTCGCTTTGCGACTTCATCCGCCGCTTCTCCAAGAAGTGCACCGAGCTGCCCAACGTGGCCGACACCGCCATCATCGGCGCATTCCTCGACGGGACAGCCTGCAAGGAGTTGGTCCACGAACTGGGACGAAAGATGCCCTCCACCGCCAACGAGCTGTTTGAGGTGGCCACAAATTTTGCTTTCGGTGAGGAGGAAGTGGGGGCCATCTTTCGCGCGGCGCCAACGACAAGGACAAGCGGAAGAATGAAGAAGCCAGCGAACGGCAACCCGCAACCAAAAAAAAAAAGAGGGCAAGCAAGGGGGGGAAGCAAGGCAAAAAGGAGGAGGACTCCGAGGATGATCTCGCCGCCGCGGCCGACCGCAAGGCACCCCCGAGGCCCCCGGGGCCCGGCGTTTCGACGACATGCTCAAGAAGCCTTTGCCCCTTCCACAAGTTCCTCGTCAAGCACACCATGGGGGAGTGTGACTTGGCCTGCCCGATTCTACCAAAAGCTGCCCCGCCCGAGGACAAGAAGAAGAAGGAGGGAGGAAGAAGACAAGGATGATGGGTTCCCGAAGATCCACGATGTCTTCATGATCATCGGGGGCCTCCCAAATAACCTTTCACCACGACGGATCAAGCGAGCGCCGAGAGGTATTCTTGGTGCGCCATGCCATGCCGCATACCTACCGTGGTCGGCCGAAGCCATCACCTATGGCCCCGACGACCACCCGCTCTCTACGCACCAAACCCCGGGAGATACCCACTCGTGGTGGATCCCGTCGTCGGCAACGTTCGGCTCACTAAGGTGCCGATGGATGGCGGCGGCGCCCCTCAACATCCTCTACTCCGACACCCTCAGCCTGTTGGGGATGGAGCGCCCGCACCTCCGACCCTCCAACTCTCCCTTTCAGGGCATTGTGCCAGGCAAGCGAGCCTGGCCCCTCGGGCAGATCGACCTCCCCGTCGTCTTCGGGACGCCATCAAACTACCGCAAGGAGGTCATTACCTTCGACGTGGTTGACTTCCGAGGAACCTACCACGGCATACTCGGACGTCCCGCGTGCGCGAAGTTCATGGCGGTCCCGAACTATACGTACCTCCTCCTCAAGATGCCAGGCCCCAACGGCGTCATCACCGTTGGCTCCTCCTACGAGCATGCGTTCAACTGCGATGTGGAGGCTATCGAGCATGCCGAGGCCATGGCCGTCTCCGAGGCTCTCGACTCCAAGCGCCACGCCGGCACCTTCGAGCCGTCCGATGGGGTAAGGGAGGTCCCGCTCGACCCCTCCACCTCATCCGGCAAGACGGTGAAGATCTGTGACTCCCTCGACCCTAAATAGGAAGCCGTGCTCGTCGACTTTCTCCGCGCGAACATCGATACCTTTATGTGGAGTCCCTCGGACATGCCGGGCATTCCTAGGGATGTCGCCGAGCACTCCCTTGATATCCGGGCCGGGTCCAGACCGGTGAAGCAGCGACTGCGCCGATTCGACGAGGAGAAGCGCAGGGCCATCGGCGAGGAGGTGAACAAGCTTTTGGGGGCCGGATTCATCAAGGAGGTGTTCCACCCTGAGTGGTTATCTAATCTCTGCTTGGTTAGGAAGAAGAGTGGGAAATGGAGGATGTGTGTAGACTATACTAGCTTAAATAAAGCATGTCCGAAAGTCCCTTTTCCCTTACCACGTATCGATCAAATAGTCGACTCCACCTCGGGGTGCGAGCTCTTATGCTTCCTTGATGCTTATTCCGGCTACCACTAAATAAAGATGAAGGAGTCCGACCAGCTCGCGACGTCCTTCATCACCCCGTTCGGCATGTACTGTTACGTGACGATGCCCTTCGGGCTCAGGAACGCAGGGGCCACGTACCAACGATGCATGCTGGGCGTTTTCGGCGACCACATTGGCGAAACTGTAGAGGCCTACATCGATGACATCGTGGTCAAGACTAAGAAGGCTGACGACCTCATCTCTGACCTCAAGATCGCTTTCCAGTGTCTTAAGGCCAAAAGCGTCAAGCTCAACCCCGAGAAGTGCGTCTTCGGGGTTCCCCGAGGCATGCTCCTCGGGTTCATCGTCTCCAAACGCGGCATCGAGCCCAACCCGGAGAAGGTGACTGCGATGACGAGCATGGGGGCGATCAAGGACCTGAAGGGCGTACAACGAGTCATGGGTTGTCTGGCGGCCCTCAGTCGCTTCATCTCACGACTCGGTGAGAAGGGCCTGCCCAGACGCCCTCTCCCGAGAAAGTCCGAGCGCTTCTCCTGGACCATCGAGGCCTAGGAGGCCCTCGACAAGCTCAAGGCTGCCCTCACCAGTGCCCCGATCCTCGTCCCGCCCGCCGAGGGTGAACCCCTCCTCTTATACGTCGCCGCGACCACCCAGGTGGTCAGCGCGGCCATCGTCGTCGAGAGGCAGGAGGAGGGCCATGCCCTGCCGGTCCAAAGGCCAGTCTACTTCATCAGCGAAGTGCTATCCGAAACCAAGATCCGCTACCCGCAGATCCAGAAGCTGCTCTACGCGGTGGTCCTGACCCGGCGCAAGCTGCGGCACTACTTCGACGCCCACCCCATGACGGTGGTCTCCTCCTTCCCGTTGGGAGAGATCCTCCAGAATCGAGAGGTCTCGGGGCGGGTTGCCAAGTGGTCCGTCGAGCTCATGGGAGAGACTCTCTCCCTACGCCGCCGAGGAAGGCCATCAAATCTCAAGTCTTGGCCGACTTCCTCGCGGAGTGGATCGACACCCGGCTACCGCCGCTCCGGCTCCAAAGCGGAATGCTTGGACGATGTACTTTGATGGGTCCCTGATGAAGACCGGAGCCGACGCCGGCCTCCTCTTCGTCTCTCCCCTCGGGGTGCACATGCGATACGTGATCCGCCTTCACTTCCCAAAGATCAAACAATATGGCGTAATCACGAAGGCCTACTCAACGGGTTAAAGATCGCCGTCGAACTCGGCGTCAAGCGCCTCGACGTTCGGGGGTGACTCGCAGCTCGTCATCGACCAAGTCATGAAGGACTCAAGCTGCCACGACCTCAAAATGGATGCGTACTGCAAGGCGGTGCGCACCCCTGGAGGACAAGTTCGACGGTCTTGAGCTCAACCACGCCGTCCGGAGGCACAACGGCCACCGACGAACTCACAAAGATCGCCGCTGGGAGAACCCCGTTCCCCCGACGTCTTCACTAAAGACCTCGCGGCTCCTTCCGTCGTGATCGGGGGGCAAGGGGAGGCCTCGGAAGATCGTTCCGATCCCCCCCTCGGGGGCTGGAGGCCCGTCCAAGGCCCCCTCGACCTCCGAGGCCCCCTCGACTTCCGGGGCATCCTAGGCATCAAATGCCGAGGTCATGGAGATCGGCAGGGGGGGGATCCGCAGGCCGACCCCAAGCCGGACTAGAGAAAGCCATACCTCGACCGATCATCCGAGGGGTCCTCCCCGAGGACTTCAACCAAGCCGGAGCACACCGCAAGAAGAGCAAAGTCCTTTGTCGTCATCGGGACGAGCTCTACAAGCGAAAGCCCATCGGGGTCCTGCAGCGATGCATCACGGTCGAGGAGGGCCTTGCCTAGCCCACGAGATCCACGCCGGGTGTCTGCGGCCACCACGCCGCTCCCCGCTCCCCGTCGTCGGCGCTTTCCGACAAGGGTTCTCTTGGCCGACCGCGGTCGCCGACGCCATCGAGGTAGTACGCACTGCGAAGGATGTCGATGTTACGCTCGTCGAGCGCACTGCTTGGGCTCGGCGCCTCAGACCATCCCGATCACGTGGCCTTTCGCCGTGTGGGGCTTGGATCTAGTAGGACCCCTCAAGAAGGCGCCCGGGGGCTTCACTCATCTGCTCGTCGCCATCGACAAATTCTCCAAATGGATCGAGGCGCGCCCCGTCACCAACATTCGGTCCGAGCAGGCGGTGCTTTTCTTCACCGACATCATCCACCGCTTTGGAGTCCCGAACTCTATCATCACCGACCACGGCACCCAATTCATGGGGGCAAAGTTCCGAAACTTCTGCGATAAGCACCAGATACGCATCGTCTGGTCCTCGATCGCGCACCCCTGCACGAGCGGGCAGGTAGAGCGGGCCAACGGGATGATACCGCAAGGGCTCAAGCCTCGGATCTTCAACAAGCTCGACAAGTTCAGCAAAAAGGTGTCTCAAGGAACTCCCCTCGGTCCTCTGGAGCCTCAGAACGACGACCAGCAGAGCCACGAGTTTCACGCCCTTCTTCCTGGTGTACGGCGCTGAAGCCATTTTGCCTACCGACTTGGAATTCGGATCCCCGAGGCTAAAAGCCTACGACGAGGCCCGCAACCAAGTGGCTCGGGAGGACTCGCTAGACATGCTTGAGGAAGCCAGGGACGCTGCCCTCCTACACTCGGCAAGATACCAGCAGTCCCTTCGACGCTACCACAACCGACGGGTCCGGACCCGAGACCTCAGGGAAGGTGATCTGGTGCTCCGTCTCCGCCAAGACAACAAAGGACGCCACAAGCTCACGCCGCCCTGGGAGGGACCCTTCATCGTCGCCGAAGTCCTCAAGCCGGGCACATATAAGCTCGCCAATGAGGCTAGCGAGATCCTCAACAACGCTTAGAACATCCAACAGCTATGTCGCTTTTACCCCTAGAAATTTCAAGCATTGTACATACGCTTTGTACCGTTGGCTAAATAAAACTAAGTCCTTGGGCGTTTTTCCCAAGTCACAGCATTCTGTCCCCAGTAGGACTCAGCGAGACTTCCTTTTGGCTCACCAAAACCTCTCCTGGAAAGGGGGGAACCCCCTCCTGGAAAGCACCCCTCAAAAAATCTTTTTCGTTTTCCTGGCTATCTTTCGTAGACTCTACGTTCCCGAAGATTTCGCATACTTAGGAAAAGGCATGACCAAGGTCATCCCAAGGCCGAGGACGGCCGAGCCACGAGGCCACCTACGCCCGAGCGCTACGGTGCCTCCACTCGCTACCCTCAGCCAAAAGGATGACTCCAAGTGCCGCGAGGAGGTCGCTCGACTATGGAAGGGCAACGGGGCCGAGGCATCTACTCGCCTAGCCCCTTTCCTTCGGTTAAAGAGCGATCCCCGGCTGCAAAGCATCCTCGCAAGACCAAGTAGGGAATACAAACGGAAGGGAACGCGAGAGATAACGAAAAAGCTAGTACAAAAAGCATAAAGCCTCAACGGGCCGATTCATATAAAGTATTCCACAAACACACGCCAACACAAGTTCCTATTTACATGGGCACTCGGGCCCAGCTTGCAGGGTCTACTGGGGGGCATCCAGGCCGCCAGCATCACGGGCGGCGACGTCCACAACATCGGAGCCTCGGGCCCACGGCTTCCACGGTCTCGGCGTTCTCCGGCACCGGGGCTCACGGCTTCGGCGGCGGGCCGGGGAGCTATGGCGTCAAGGCCCACGGCCGGCGGCGGCCATGACCTCGACGTCCGCGGCCTCGGCGTCACCAGCTTCCTTTGGAGGGGTGGAGACGGCGGTAAGCGCGCGAGGTAGCCACCCGGTGCGGCGGGAGCCCCGCTCTTCTCGGCCTCCTCGGCGAGTTGGGCCAGCACATCGGTCTCGTGCCCCATCTCCTCTTCGGCCACGACGGCAGGCCCCTCGGCGATCCGAGGGAGGTCGAGCCGATAGTGGGACATGGTCGGCGCGGCGTGTGTGACACGCCCGACTCGGAGGGCCTCCCAGCGCCGCGTGCCTCCACCCGCTGCGGCACCGTCGCCCGGCCGCGACACCAAGTTCTTTGCCGCCGGCTTCCCTCGGCCTCCACCGCGGCCCAGACGGCCGTGGCCTCCCGCGTCAGGGTCTCGAGCTCGCCCTGCGCCGAGTTATAGGCGGCTTGCGACACGGAAAGGTTTTCCTCTAGCTCTGTCACCCTGCCCTGCAGGTCTGCAAGAACCCGAGGGTTAGGCTCTCGGTTGGTGTAACACAGGCACGAAGGCCAGTCATAGCTCTTACCTCGCGGTGGCCGTGGAGGGTCTCATTCTCGCTGATCCCACTGCAAGGCCGCGTCCTTCGGCTTGGGTACTCCTCGCCCCGGGATGGCCCCGCTCGGCCTCAGGCCTCCAGGCTTGTCGGACGGGGACTTGATGGAGTCCGCCGAGCGAGGCCTCGGCGACCATCGCCTCCTTCTCCGTCCGAAGGCTGGTCAAGGCTCCTAGCGTGGACCGCCGCGGCGTCTCGGCGAGGGTGGCGTCCTCGCTGCCGTCGCGGCCTCGGCCTGCGGGAGACGAGAAGGCGGAGCTTCTCGAGCTCGGCGTCCTTCTCCGACACGGCCGTCGTTAGGCGGGCGACCAGGCCCCTTCTGCTGAAGGTACTGGTCGTGAAGGCCGGCCGACGCGGAGAACCTCCGACTTTCCGCTCGGCGTCTGCGCCAAATCACGCAACACGCGCTCTCTCCGGCCCGGTCGATTCTTTGGGAAGACGCTCCCGGAGGGAAAGAGGGCTGAAAGGTCACTCACCCGAAGCAAAGGGGGAGCTCCTAGCACAACCCTGACACGATGGTCCGGACGGCCTTCTCATAGCGGTCGACGCAGTCCGCCACTCTCACCCAAATCCTCCCCTCCTTGGCGTCGTGCAGGCGCAAAGGCCCCTCGCCTCTCTAGGGGCCCCGGGCGGGCGCTCTCCGGACAAGGTAGGCTCCCGGCGGGCTGCTCATCGGGCCGCTCCCGGCCGAGGCCGTGGCACCACGGTGGGCGCCTCGGTCACTGCGCCTCCTCGGCTCCTCCCTCCCGCCGGGCGGCTCCGCCTCGGTGGCCATGGCTTGGCGAGGGGCCGAGGCTGGCTCGCCTCGGTCATAGCCGCGTCGGCGGTAGCCACCACCGCGGGCTCCTCCACCGCTACCTCGGGCGACACCGAGGTCTACCGGGCCGACACGGCCAAGATCACCACGTCGTCCTCCTCGCCGGGCGCCTCCGCCGTCTCGGCGGTGCAGCCAGGCCGGCCCCTCGACCCGGGGCGCCACGGGCACGCCCCGGTCTCCCGGCGACGCCTGCACCGCCTCTGCTTCCGCCGCCGGGACCGCTCCGTGGGCGGCTCCTCGGCGGTCTTCTCCCTCTCCTCTGTCCCGACCGTCGCCTCGGCAATGGGAACCGAGATTCGCGCTCCCGACCCCTCGCTTTAGCCGCTTTTCGAGGGGCGGGGGTGCCGCGTCCACCGCGGCCGTGCGCTTCAAGCTACGGATGGGAACAAGACAAAAGTTAGCGGGCGAAAAAAAGAGCGAACATCAAGACCGACGACAAGGTGTGAACACCACTTACCCGCGCACTTTAATCCTAGCTCCAGACATCGACCCACCCAATGGCGGGAATGTCGGGCGCCGGGGCCGGCTGCTCGCCTGCCGAGGCGTCCCTATCTGGGCCTCCGACCCGCTTCGGCCGACGCGGGCGGCTGTGGGGGACGAGCCTCTGCGGGGGAGGGCTCGGCGACCTCCTTCCCCGTGACGTCACGCCTCCTCTCCGGGGGGGCGTCCAGCCCAGCTGGAGGCATCGCGCGCCCCAAGTCCCGGCAGACGCCGGAGACGAGCCTCTCCCGCAGCCCTTCCGGACGGCGGCGCCCGGCGACGAACTACCGCCCGCCCAGCACACGCGTCACCTCCGGGGATCCAACCCCAGGCAGCGGCTCGGCTCGTCCTCATCCCACTCCTCCTCACCATCGCCGTCGTTGTCGCTGTGCTCGGTGGTGTCCGGCCGGCGTCCCGCTAGAGGAGACCCTCCTGCTCTGGCGCCGCCCTTGGCCAGAGACAGTCCTCCCTCTCCTTACGCTGCGGGCGTTGCGCGCCGCAGCGCTCTCCTTCTTCTGCTTCTCCGCCTCCACGCGCTCGCGATTGGCCGCCTTCTCCTCGGCGATCGGGGGCTTCAACGGCCTTAGCCTCTCCGCGAGCCCCTGCGAGCGCGACGACCGGGATCAGCGTGGGGAAGAAGAAGAAGAAGAACAAAACGCACAGACGGAGGCGGAGGAACGGGTCTTACCCGGGCGATGTAGTCCTTGTCCGGCCGCATCGGGATTAGAAGCAACTGCGAATGCTCCACCGATGCCGCCAGCTTCGTCCGGTCAAAGGACCTCGGCGAACCCTAGGTCCTCGGCCGCCATCCGGGTCGCCTCCCGGGGGGTTGCCGGGCCGCATGTCATACAGCGCGTACCGCCGATGCATGAGCGGCAATGCAGCGCCGCTTGTGGAAGCCGGCGATCACCGCCGAGGCGTCAGACCCTCCTTGGTCGGGCGCGCCCGGGGTGGCAAACACCTTCCTCGGCGGGGTCACCCTCTCGGGGATCGGCTCCTTCCGCCCACGACGGCGGCTCGGAGTCGAACACTTTCCCGGTGTAGGCGGGCGGGTGGCCACCATCGTTGCGAAGGTAGAACCACTTGCCGTGCCAACCGCGGTTCAAATTTGGCGAGCCTCGCCCGGGATATAGTCCCTGCGTTGCTGGATCGCAGCTACAACGTGCATTTTGCCGGCCCCGGATGGCCAACCTCTTCCCCCTCTCTTTCTCCTGCTCCTTCCCCTTCTCTTTTTTCCACCCCGGGCGGAGATTTCAGGAACAAGGTGGCCTCGAAGAAGTAGAGCCACAGTCCCGGTGGGCGTCGACGCCGAGGTAGCCCTCACACAGGCGCCACGAAGACGGCCGCGTGGGAGATGCGCTTGGGGGGCGAGGTTGTGGAGCTCCAAGCCGTAGTGCTCCAGGGAGGGCCCGCAGAAACGCCCCACCGGCATCCCGAGTCCGCGCTCATGGAACGACGTGAAGCTCACGACGTACCCGGTGGAGGGCGCGGATACGATCATCCGGCGGCGGTGCGATCCACTCCGGCCGGCGGAAGTCGTTCCGAAGCGCCCGAGAGCCCCTTCTCCACCAACGCTACCAGCTCCGCCTCCGTCATGAAGCAGGACTCCCAATCCGCCATGCCAACAACATCGGCCTTGGGTGCCATCACGAGGGCGGGATCGAGCGAGGAGGGCGGCACGGGAAGTCTCTCTTCCTTTCCCCTCCCGGCGAGCTCAAGAGATTTTTCTCAAGGCGGGGGAAGGCAGAGGCAAAGAGCAGCGGCAAAGCAGATATACGAAGGAAAGGCCAACACGGCCGCCACATAGGTATTTATACCCGGCGCGCTCCCCTTCTTTGCATTAAGTGCGTATCGGCCCACGATGCACCCACTCGATTACACACGCGCACGGCCGAGCCTGGCGCCTGGCGGCGCGCAGCCACACGGACTCAGCGCGCCACACACACGTTACCGCGGCGCATCCCTCACAAAGGATCCGGGCCCCCACGAAGCCTTGGGCCCTGCCACCGCGTAGCGTGGCCCAGCAGCGGAAAACGCAGCGCCGCACATCACATCCTCCGTGGGGCCCTTGAGGCGCACGTGCACGGCAACCCGACATGACGGAGAAAGTGGGGCCCGCCACGCTCGCGCGGCCCGCATCCCGCGGCCGCTGAAAAAACGCGCCCATGCCCCCACGTTAAGGCAAAATAGGGTTTCCTTCTCCACAAAGGAGCAGGCGACGGCCCACCTAAGGTCCAGGGGTTCGCAGTTGGCCCATCTAAGGGTTCGGCAGCCACCCCAGGCGGAGTCGAGGCAGCTCGGACGGCCTCATACATAGCCCCGCCCCCGGCCTTGGGCCGCCCTTGCAAAGATCCGAGGCCAGCATGGCAGCCAGAGTAGGGGGATCCCACGTGGGAGAGCGCCGAGCCCTCGGGACCCGGCGGACGGGACCCGAGCCCCACCTCAGGCATACCGTGCATACCGTGCGGACGGGACCCGAGCCCCACCCCAGCCAACCCCTAGTGAATGGGGCACAGGCGGTTCACTTGGATTCTCCCGCTAACAGCTCACCGGATCTAGTCGTGTTCGACACTCGTCGACGATAGCACGACGAAGTCCACCCTCCTCCCTGCGGAAAGGAAGCTGAGGTGCGTAAGAAACTGGCGGCTGAGTCCCAATTGGGTTCCCCTCGTCGCTATGAGGGCTCGGGGGCTTCCCCAACGAGCGAACCAATTTGGGAAGACACCCTAAAAACCCAGCCGAACCCCTAGACGAGCCGACGGGCCCGGGGGCTCAGCAGCACGGACTGTCTGTCCACCAAAAAACGCACTAGCCCTCGGACGAGTGCCCTCACTCGCCCAAGGCCTCGGGGCTACACCCGGCGGGTGCGCTCGCGCGCCCCCGCCGGAGAGCACGACTCTCGGGACAAGCCTCAAAGCCACGTCGTGCGAGCTAAATGCAAGCCTTCAAAGGAGTCCCCCAAACTCCTCCGAAGCCTCGGGGGCTACACCCGCCGGGTGCGCTCGCGCGCACCCTGCGGAAAGTGTCGATGGCAACCAAGGAAGCACGACCTCAGCCTCTGAACGAGTGCTCCCAATCCTTTAGAGGCTCGGGGGCTACTGTCGGGGACCAAAATAAGGGCCCCTTAAGGAAAGCCCAACAAACGCAAACTTCGGCCCAACGGGCCACCCATTTCCACCATCTAAGCCCACAGTCTTTGGAGCGGGCGCCGCGGCCCCACGACCCGTCCGAGCCTACCCCCCAGGGCTCGGACGGCGCCGATTCTCCGCCTCGCCCGAGCCCCCCCGCGGGGCCTCGGACGAGCCTCCACTCTCCGTCCCACCCGAGCCCCCCTAGCGCGGGGGGCTCGGGTGAGCCTCCACTCTCCGTCCCGCCCGAGCCCCCCGGGGGGCCTCGGGCGAGCCGCCGGCTTCCGTCCCCACCCGAGCCCCGGCAACCGGGCCTCGGGCGGGGGGCGCGTCGCCTAGAGTCAAAGACCGTACCACCGATTTGACGCATATCCACCACCGCCCGTGTCGGGAGCACTCCATGTTCGGCGGGGGATGGGCATCGCCCGTCACGGCCCACGCCGGCAATCATGCTTACGCGGTCTCCGCGATGGAGGCCACGCCCGCCCGCGGTGGGGCACTGTGCTGCCTAACCCCTCCACCCGGTCCCATCGTCGGGACTCCGGGGCGCGCGTCTGCCACGCCAAGGCCACGCCCGGCCGACGTCACCCCTCGTGCGGGGAGTGGGCTGGGCGCCCATTCCGGTCGACCAACAGCCCACCCCGTGAGCCCCGAGCACGGGATGGGCAACCGCTGCGCCGACGATCGTCCGCGGCTGTTCCACCCACTCCTCGTACGACGACAAGCTCCGAGGCCCCCCCGAGCCTTGGACTCCCGTGTGGGTTAAAGCTACAGGGGCTCGCGCCCCCCCTCCGACGCACTCCACCAACTCCAACGGGGACGTCCGTCATTCTAGACAACGAGGGGCAAGGAGGCGGCGTCGCTCTCGCCTCGTCACGGTCCGGGGACGGTCGGCCCACGCCGAAGCCTCGTCAGGGGAGGACGGAAGCCCATGACCCGGCCACGAGCACGGTCACCTCTTGTAAGGCCCCCCCTTCCCCTTGCGGCTATAAAGGGGAAGGCAGGGGTCCCGTGAGATAGCAGGCACACTCGAGAGCCCGATATTGGCACTTCACTCAATCACCACGAGACACAGGACCCCGTCCCTCTCTCACTGCTTGTACACCCTACCTACAAGCACTTCGGTGCAAGATAATACAAGAACCCCTCCCCCCACTGGACGTAGGGCCTTCTCTTGCCCGAACCAGTATAAATCCTTGTGTTCATCTTGCACACCATCCAGGGTTGGGAACACGCACCACAAATTTACTCGTTGGTGCTAGAGCCACTAGTTCTAGCACCGACAAAAACTATAACCCGACTACCAATTATTTTTCTGCTCGGCCTACCGACGGGATAGTGGACTATATAAGATTCAATGGAGCTATAAAGTCACCTCCGCGAGCTACCACCAAATCTGGAAGATAGGGTATATCTACGAGTAACGGAGTCTAAGAACCACGCTTACACTACTAATACTACTCTAACCCAAGAGCTACAAGGATTAAAGTACTCAAAAGAGTCACAAACCGATAAAACAAGATAAACAATGTTACTTACTTGAACACAGAAGTCGATTCCAAAACAATCTCACATACACGCCGTAGAGGTAGCACCGACAGGCCGATACTCCTCTAAAACTCTCTCTTTGACTCTATCTCTCTATTTCTGATATAGAACTAGCTTCTAGAGGTATAGAACTAGCTCTCTATTGGAATGCTAACTCTAGAGAGGTATGTCCATTCGAGGGACACCTCCTAGGATCCTAACTAGGGTTTCTCGATAAAGCTCTTCTCTTCAGAATGGATCCTCCTCTCTGGGGGTTGCCTCTCCTTTTATAGCCTTGACGAATCAACGTGAGCCCTTGGATCAAACCGACTTCAGCGGACGGTGGAGATCAATCCTCAAAGGCGGTGGAACAACCTGGGCGAAGCGGGCCGTGAGCGGGGCCCACATGGGACCGGCCGGTCTGGGGCTAGACCGGTCGGTCTCCCCCTAGCTGGGCTTTAGCCCAGTCTCGGTGTGTTGTCTTCTTGTTCCTTCTAGAATATTCCTGCGTAGTCGTGGTGTGCAATCTTGCATTCTATGTTGCGTTATAGCTCAAAAGTGTGTCTTTTCCAGTGTATACCTATAAAACCACTGATTCACCAAAACTCGTAGAATTTGTTAGTCAAAGCCCTACTTCTAGGTAGATGGATTGCTTTTATATCTCTTCGAAAGGTTGGTTGACGGTTGGATTTGAACATTAAGGACCGTCAACAACACCCCCCACTTAAGCTTTTACTCGTCCTCGAGAAAAGATTGGATAACTTTAGACATACCTCTAGACAAAGATATCAACATAGGTTCATTCCTGGTCATGCCTGCACTGTGAGATTCAAAGTGTCTACCATACAACTTTGAGAAGTTGAAGAGTAGAACAGCCGAACAGATTACCTTTATCTCATTGCCATGTCCATTGGAGGCTTTTTGCAAGATTTTTGAAATAAAACATAGCTTACCTGCTCCTCAATGTGGTGCTCTCAAATCACTCATTATATATGGTATTTGTGGATTCTTTCTTAGGCATGAATGAGTGAATGCCTTTCCTTGCAACCTACCTCTAATAGGCTTATATGGAGTTTAAAGGTTTGGCAAGGAATAGTATACTTACCTTACACGTCACTGAGCCAGCATAAGAGTCCCAAGGAGAGAGGTGTCATACTCCTAGATCAAGATGTGCATATGTGTGGAATATATGGTGGCTATCCTGATTCTACTATGCTCAAATTTTGAAGGATATATCTCTCTTGCTTGAATTGGAAGTGCTTGGAGACAATGGGCTATCATAAATTTTTCTTTCTTTTTCTTTTTCAGAGAGCTGGGCATCTAAGTGCCCTATTCTTTTTAGCATTTGGACCCTTGTCCATTTTTCATTTTGTACTCTCTTTTCATTTTTCTTTTTGCATAGCCCATGTCATCCTGCACAAAAACTTTATGCAAGGCAGAGATTTCTAAGAATGTTAGAGTATAAGTGAATGAGATCCTACCAAAAGTCTTTTTTTGGGTGCGTACTCTCAGTGTAAGGCAGCACATTTTCTATGTGGATGGAAAAAGTTACGCCTACCCCAGTGTAGGGATAGTGCATATGTAGAGTGTAAGTGGATCTTGATCTTGGAAGCATGATAAATCTCTACAACACGGGTCTCAAAAGCTGACAGAGCTCAGTGCAAGACAAGCAACTTATGTAGAAAGTTTATGAACATGTGCGGCTCTATAGGCAATTAAAAACCATAGAGGAGTAGCATAGCTATTTGTTTTTATATTTTAAAATGAATACTCCAATAACTAGGCAAGAGGTTCAGGTTCTTATATTCTACTATCTCATACTTGTCAATAACTTAAAAGGCATGGGGTCCCTATAAAGAGATCCCAACAGCAGCAAGTTTTACAGGAAATGAATTATGTGACTCTTGCCTTAAGTCATGACCAAGTTACTCCTCCTTGAGGTGCAATCATGTTTCATTAAAGATATTCAATTAAGCTCAGCGGTAATAAATGAGAGTGTTTGGAGTACGTACCTAATTCTGTTGCTTTATTTTCCTTCAGAGTTCCTGTGAGTTGTCTCCCCCACACTTGTTTCATGTTTCCTTTTATGTACAACAAGGTGGAGACAAAAAGAAACATATATCCAGAGACAGATGACTTTAAAGACTCAACTTCTTTATTAGCATGAGGCACATTTATTACACAAGATGAATGAATGAATCAAACTAAGTGAACTAATTTGAACTAGCTAGACTGACTGACTGACTAATGATTACTACATGTGTGCCTACTCATCTCGATCTCTAGTTCCTGTTTTCTAGATCTTTGAGCTTGCCATGCAGCTGCTCATTCTTAACCTCTAGGTTGCCATGCAGCTGCTCATTCTTAACCTCTAGGTTGCCTATATGCTGAATAGCGTTCGTTAGGGCCTTCAGAGCATCTGAAAGGGCCTAGGCTTGGAGATCTATCCTAGTCTCTAATGTGGCCAAGGACAGGCGAGGTTGTCTTGGGGTAGGTGTAGTCTTCGCCTTCTTCCTTGGGGGCTCCGGGTTGGTCCTTGGAGGTGGAGTGGTCTTCACGTTGCTTGGATCCACCCACACACCATCCAAAGTCACTCGGGGCTTCTCAGTGGTGTACTTCGCGTCAGTCACCATCCCGAACTTGGTGGTGACTCCCAGCAGCCTCTCCCCCTCCCTAGGAGGTAATAACTTAGTGCCTTAGGGGAGAGCGATGCTAGGTTGACCTGGCTGTTGTGGCTTGTCACCTAGGAGCGGTCGATGAGCTGGTGGAGCAATGGTAGGCCTCTTGATAGCCTAGGCGTAGAAGGCCTCCTCCATTGGAGCTCCACGATGTCGAGCTCGGACGAACTCCTTCGATGGCACCGGGACAATCTCCTTCGAGGGCACCACTACCAGCTGCTTCGGCGGGATGACCGCCAGTGGGAGGACGTCCTCCGGCTCTTCGACTGTGTATGGGAGGTTTGGGCTAGCCATTTGGCAAATGGTGGAGAGGTGGAGAGCTTCCTTGCTATCGGTTGAGAGAGGAGAGCTCTTGGGATGAGAGAAGAATGACCTCAGGGGGTGTTTATATAGTCCTGATGACTTAAGGTAGGGGGCATTCCATCCTAATCTATCCCGAGCATCTATCGCAAAAAGGCGGCGGCGGATGCGCATCATGGCAGAATATCCGAAACCCTAACGGAACAAGCTACGCACCGAGAGGCGGTGCAGGGCCAGACCGACTGGTCTAGGGTGGGACCGGCCGGTCCCACCCTGGCCCAGTTTCTGGTGCCCTTTCGCGGGGTGCATTCTTGGCCCGTTATCTTTCCAATTTTTCTCCTGCCGTGGCCCAATTCGTGACGGAGGTGGCAGTTTTAATAAATTAGGGGAGAAGCCAGAAAATAAATTTCATCTAATTCCTCGGGTGGTCTAGAAGGTTCTAGAAAAATCTTAAGGCATTGGCCATTTACCCTTAATAATGTACCTTCATTGTTTTGAAGTGTCACCGCTCCATGTGATGCGTTTACCACCGTGAATGGTCCTTCCCACTTGCTTCGTAGTTTACCCTGCCCGAATAACCTCACCCTGGAGTTGAATAGGAGTACTTTATCTCCGGGGCTAAAACTCTTCTTCTTGATTCACTTATCATGCCACCTTTTGGTCCTCTCTTTATAGATCTTAGCGTTGTGATACGCTTTCTCTCGCCATTCATCTAGTTCTGAGAGTTGCATCTTTCTTCTTGTCCCAGTGGCCTCTAAATCCATATTCCATTTCTTGATTGCCCAGTGAGCCTTGAACTCAAGCTCGACTGGCAAATGACAGGTCTTCCCGTAGACAAGTTGATAAGGTGACATGCCAAGAGGCATCTTGTATGCTATCCGGTATGCCCATAATGCGTCGGGTAGCCTTTTCTTCCAAGCAGTCCCCATCTCATTGACTATCTTTTGTAGAATGTTCTTAATTTGCTTATTGGAAGTCTCTACTTGGCCACTCATTTGAGGATGGTAAGGAGTAGCTACATAATGTTGAATTCCTTGCTTCATCAAGTACTTGCGAAAGTCCTTGTCAATGAAGTGAGTACCTCCATCACTGATCACCATCTTTGGAACACCGAATCTTAGAAATATTGTCTCATGAAACATCTTCTTGGAATTTTTGGAATTTATAGCTTTGCATGGCATGGATTCTACCCATTTTGAAACATAATCCACTGCCACTAGAATGTACTCATAGTTGCCTGACTTTGGAAATGGTCCCATGTAGTCAATTCCCCATACATCAAAGCGCTCTATCTGAAGATTGTTGGTGAGTGGCATGGCATCTCTAGAATTGATATTGCCGTGCCTCTGACATGCTCCACATCTTCGGATGAAGTTCCTAGTGTCTTCGTACATGGTTGGCCAGAAGAATCCACTTTGCCAAATTTTTGCATGAGTGTGGAACGCTCCATAATGACCTCCATATGGGGCTGAGTGACATCTTTCAATAATCCGTAGTCCTTCTTCAGTGGGTACACATCTTCGAGTAATCCATTAGAGCACACTCGGAAGAAGTAAGGATCATCCCATATGTGTAGACGGCTTTCATAAATAAGCTTTCTCCTGTTTGCCCCTGGTGGTAATATCCTGCAACCATAAAATTGACAATATTTGTGTACTAGGGATCCGATCTGGAGACGGCATAGAGCGTGTTGTCTCGGAGGGAGTCATTGATTGGCAATTCCTGCATATTCTTAAATTGCATTCTAGACAAGTGATCGGCAACAAGATTTTCTACTCTCCTTTTATCTTTTATTTCAAAGTCAAATTTTTAGAGTAGCAAAATCTATCTTATGAGTCGGGGTTTAGCATCTTTCTTAGTGAGCAGGTATTTAACAATAGCATGATGAGTATAAACAATTACCTTTGCTCCTACTAAGTAAGATCTAAACTTGTCTATAGCAAAAACAACAGCCAGAAGCTCTTTTTCAGTAGTTGCGTAATTAAGTTGAGGTCCTGTCAAAGTTTTGCTAGCATATGCAATTGCATGATGCTTTTTGTCTCTAGTTTGTTTCAAAACTGCCCCCACAGCATAATCACTTGCATCACACATCAATTCAAAAGGCAGTGACCAATCGGGGGGTTGGATGATTAGTGCAGAGATGAGCGCTTTCTTAAGATTTCAAAAGCTTCTAAACATGCATCATCAAATTCAAAGGGAACATCCTTAGCTGGCAGGTTTGTTAGAGGTCTAGCAATGTATGAAAAGTTATGTATGAACCGTTGATAAAAACCAGCATGACCTAGGAAGCTTCAAATTCCTTTAACATTAATGGGAGGAGGTAGTTGTTCAATCATTTTAATTTTAGCTCTGTCTACCTCTATCCCTCTTTCGGACACTAGATGTCTAAGCACTATTCCTTCTCTAGCCATGAAAATGGCATTTTTCCTAATTAAGAACTAAGTACTTTTTCTCACATCTTTGCAAAACCTTATCTAAGTTTTCAAGGCATTTATCAAAAGTTTTTCCATATACAGAAAAGTTATCCATGAAAACTTCCATTATCACTTCAATCATATCAGAAAATATGGACATCATGCATCTTTGAAATGAAGCTAGAGCATTACATAGTCCAAAAGACATTCTACGGTATGCATAAGTTTCGTATGGAAATGTAAATGTGGTTTTGTTTTGGTCATCTGGATGGATTAATATTTGATGATATCCCGAATACCCATAAAAAAATAGAAGAAAGAGTGATTTGCTAGTTTGTTGGCATTTCTTAGCGTATCACCAGGTTTGGACCCCTGGTAACAACGCTAGAAATACAGTTGACATTTCTTAACATCATTACTGAGAATAGAGGTGAAATCTATCCCCGGCAATGAGTAAGAAATGCTTGGGGTGGTGTACCTCAGCTACCATATCACTAGATCAGCCATAGCACTGAGGCATACATCACCAGTTATTCCTTTTACTGCTACCAGCGATACACCTCCAATGATAGTTTCAGGATAGCCTGGCATAGGCACCGTGGCATATCAAGACTATTCTTACCTCTATCAAGAGAGTTATATCCCTAATAACGCTAGGACTATAGCCTTAGTGGCTAGTGCCTTGGAGATGCTATATGGCACACTTTCAGCATTCCTTAACACTAGTGCTAAAACTATATTCCTAACTACAGTAGAGAGATAACGGTGATCCGGTAAACCTTTGCAGTCATGGATGTTCATTTCAACCCAAAGAAATCCTAGGTGTCGTATTTATATTTTCCCAAAGGAAGGCTAGTGTAGATTTTAGTATGAAACCATAATCATGAATATTATAGTTTGTATGAAAGGTAGACCAATGTTCAAAACAGGGGTAAACAATACTGTTTTCATGATAGTGGACACACACATAGATATATGCCTCTCAAGTGGGAAAAATAGAGGAAGCATAAAGAATAAAAGAATAAAGAATAAATAAATATCCTATGGGAGCAATGGTCCTAATACAGCTAATATCTAGAAAGTGGTTAGTCATACAAATACATGAGTCAGAGATACAATTGTGTTTGCGATGGATCGGAAGACAACCGGCCACTGGTCTGCCAGCGAAGATGGGTGGTAATTTAAACTCCTACACCATAGCCGAACGTGGGGGATTACAAGGGACAGACAGGGCTGTCACCACCTGCCGCCTACCACCTCAACCGTGGACTATGAAGTGCAATCACCGGCTCCCCTATATCCGAGCACCATGCTCACATATAGAACAGCTACCCAAGCCCCCTCGGGTCTCTCACCCTACGGATGAACGAGTAAAGAACTTGGATGTTGTGCGATGAACCACCATCCCTCCCACAACTCTATTCTTAATCATCTAGGTGTATGAGCGGTTAAGAACAGAATTCTATATGCTAAGAACATGATATAAATACTATGAACTAGCAAGCATATCATGAATAAAGCATATGAACTAGAAGTTCTATGTTCTATGATCCTATCATACAAACTATTATCTAGTCTATATAACAAGATCATAGTAGATGCATGCACACACATAGAAGATGCGAAAATGGAACTACTATAGTTACACTTGGCTACTGCCACACACTCCCTCGGTTCTTTATTATAGTTCACTTTAGCATTATCTAAAATTAAGGTCATCTTACTCTGACAAAGTTTTAAGTAAAATTAAGGAAAAAATGTTCTATCAAAATGTATGTCATGAAGAGTTCAATAAATCAAACTTGGTGTTCAAGATGTTGGTTAGTTTTTTGAAGAAATATGTTAAAGCTTGGGTAGAGGGAAAAGCTTGAGCAACTAATAAACAAAAAAGAGGGAGTATTTGTCGGACTCTACCGCATAATAGATATACAAATAGATATAATGGCATCCAACTTTTCAACCTTCCACTAGCTATGATATGAATCCTTTCTTTAATATAAAGATTGAATGGGATATAAACACCCCACTACTCATCCAAAACATTTTAGAGTCAAGATCCTTTTCAAGAAGATAGCAACATGATCATGAATCAACCATTCTTTAATATGTAGCAAAACGAGACCGAGGTAGAAATAGGCTGAATTTGCCGAGTGGATATAAAAGTATACACTGGTGTAAACACTCGGCAAAATAATACACTCGGCATATCACCCTTTTGCCGAAGTGTTCGTTTTGCGACACTTTCGCAAACACCGACGGTGGTGACGCCGGGGGTTTGCCGAGTGTCAAGGGAGGACACTTGGCAAATCTAGGCATTTTGCCGAGTGTTTTCCAAAAACACTCGGCAAACATTTTTTTTTTTTTTTTGGGCTTTCAAATTTTTTTTTTTTTTTGCTAACCTTGTATAATATTGGGGCCACTATATTTGATTTTGGACCTTTTTTGAAACTATTTAATATATATTGTTCCTTTATTTCATTAATTTGAATTATTTCCGGTAAAGGAAGTTTGCACTACAAGTGGATCCGATAATTGAATTTAATGGATGCAAAAATGGTATTTATATTATTAAGTCCAATTTGCGGCCGTATCCGAGATAGACCCAAAATTTTAAACTTCTTATTCACGTAACACATGCGGGCAACGTCGTGCAACGGCTTTTAAAATTTTATAAAATGCAAATAAAGTCTAAAAATCATAAAACTTGGCGAGATGTCTTCATTTCGTAGGCGTAGGCTATAAAAAATTTGAAAGGATTTCGAGTACATGTGCACGCTATCGCTTGGAAAACCTACACAAAGGCGTCACATGAAATCATGAAACATCTTTCGAGCCAATGTTCACGAAACCTTCCCAATTTTTTTGCATAGCCTCTGCATATGATATGAAGACCTCTCGCCAAGTTTCATGATTTTCAGACTTTATTTGCAATTTATAGAATTTTAAAAACCGTTTGACGCACATTGCCCGCACGTGTTACATGAATAAGATGTTTGAAATTTCGGCGCTTTCTCTAGATACGGCCACAAATTAGACTTAGTAATATGAATACCATTTTTGCATCGTTTAAATTCAATTATCGGATGCACCTGTAGTGCAAACTTCTTTTACCGGAAATAATTCAAATTAATGAAATAAAGGAAGATTATATATTAAATAGTTTCAAAAAAGGTGCAAAAACAAATATAGTGCCCCCAGTAATATACAAGTTCCCCCAAAAAAATTTGATAGCAAAACACACAAAAAAATATAGTTTGTCGAGTGTCTCTGGAAAACACTCGGCAAAATACCTAGGTTTGCCGAGTGTCTTCCCTTGACACTCGCCAAACGTTAACAATGAAAAAAATTGGTTTGCCGAGTGTCAGATCAAGGCACTCGGCAAACCGCGCACCTACCTACCTTATCCTCCCCTCCAGCTCTGTCCGCGCCACACACCACACTCTCACACACACACACACACGCACGCACACACCGCCGCACACCGTTTGCCTGCCGCCATCCAAAGACCGCCGGCCGTCCTCGCCAGCGGCGCCGTCCACCAAGCGCCGTTCGCGGCCGGGCCGGGCCAAAGGGCCGCCCTTGCCGCCACCGGCCGGCGCAGCCCGTGGGCGGGCCGCCGCCTCCCCGGCCGGCTTTGCCTACCTGCGCCCCCCCGGCCCGGCCAGCCGGCCCCGGCCTCCCCGGCGGCCCCCCCCGGGCCACACCCGGCCGCTGCCGGCCCCGTCCGGCCCGGCCCGGCACCTCCCGGGCGGCCCCCCGGCGCCCGGCCGGCCAGCCAGCCCCCCTCGGCCGGCCCCGCCCGCCCGCCCTCACGCCTACGGTGCCCTCCCGCCCAACCGGCCACGGCCGCCTGCCCGCCGGCCCCCCTGCCCGGCCCGGCCAGCCGCTCCGGCCAGTCCAGCACCGGGGCGGGGGCAACGGCCCCTGCCCGCCGGCTAGCCCGCCGGCCAGCCATCCAGCCCACCGGGAGGAGGAGCAGGAGGGGAGGACAGTAGGGGGGAGAAGAAGGGGAGGAGAAGGAGAAAGAGAATAGGAGGCAGGCACCGCCGTTTCTCTCCATCAACGCCGCCCTACGGTCATCGTTGGCGTGGTAAGATTGCTATTTTTGATGATTTCAGGCTAATTAGTGGTTGTACTAGAAGTCATAGTATTAGTGGTAGTACTAGAAGTAGTAGTATTAGTCATAGTGCAAGTGTAGTAGTAGTAGAACTTGTGTGGCCATGAAGTAGTAGTAGTACAAGTAGTACTAGTAGTAGAAGTTGTGCTCGGTATTTTGGATCTCCGTCCTTGGCGTGTCGATGTGTCTTCCATTGCTAAGTGGTTATCGGCCATCGCGCCGCTGTTTCTTGCAGGTTTTGAATACCTCCCCATGCAGGGGAGGTGCTGCCGAAATTTTTAATTGATTTTCTCTTTTTTTTTCAGAGAAGATCCCGTTGGAGGCGAGTCGGTGATTCTCGGCGACCCCGATCGTCTCCCTCGGCGGTGCGGGTCGGCTCGCACTGCCGCCGCCGCGCCAGCGATCGCAGCGGCACGCCACGGCCCCGCTAGCCTGACTCCACCGCCACCTAAGGTATAAGCTCTCTTTCCATAGCATGGCACCATGGGTCGCGTAAACCAGTTAGGCGTCTCCCGTTCGAAAGAGATAGGGTTTGAGATATGCTATGCAGGTCATCGCATATCTCTAACCCTATCTGTTTTAGATTGTCCACGTTTTCTGGACAGCCCGAGAATGCGTAGATGGTGTTAGTTTCCGTGTTCTGCTCCGATCGAAGACAGAGTTTCGGTAGAACCTCCTTGTTGTTCTCCGGATACACACACTCCTTGCCGGGATGTGTATTTGGAGAACAGCGGGGAGGTACTGCCGAAACTCCGTCTCCGATCGGAGCAGAACATCGAAACTAACACCATCTACGCATTCTTGGGTGGGATTAGGACCTATCCTCACCTATTAGATGGTAGGAACCACCCTTGCATATACTGGCTTGTTATATTACTCGCTGATACATATGTTAGAGGATGGATGACCGAGAATGGATGTACATGGGTTGGCGAAGAGGGGAGGTGCCCGACGATGAGTGGACTTTGAAGACAGATGCTTTCATAGAACATGCATTTGGCCTTGCTGAAGGAGCGAATGCAGTTTGGTGTCCTTGCAGTAAGTGTGCAAATAGAAAAAGACAATATAAGGGGACTCTGGGGCGCCATCTGTGGAAGTATGGATATATGGCGAACTATACCTAGTGGTACATGCATGGTGAAGCCGATCGGGTGAGAGAGGAGGTTGTCCGACCCCGCCTAGATGACTATGATGATGATGCGGGGGTAGGAGACATGTTAAATGACTATCACGAAGCACACTTCAATGAAGAACGTCTGGAGGAGGAGCCAGAGGCAAGTGCGAAAGCATTCTACGATATGTTAGACGCGGCACAGAAACCCCTTCATGGCCACACAACGGTGTCTCAACTAGATGCCATTGGCCGCTTGATGGTGTTCAAGTCCCAATATAGCTTGGGCCAAGACGCCTTCGATACTCTGCTGACAGTTGTTGGTACCATACTTCCAGAGGGTCACATTATGCCCAAGAACATGTACGAGTCACAGAAGCTACTTCATGCACTCAAGATGCCGTATGACCAGATAGATGCTTGTCCGAATGGGTGTGTCTTGTTTAGAAAAGAACACGAGGACGCAAAATACTATCCGAAGTATAAGTCTTCTAGGTTCTTGGAGGCAGAAACTAGTGAAGGACAGAAGAGGCAGCTTGCGATCCCCGTAACTCAGGTGAGGCATCTTCCCTTCATGCCTAGGATCCAACGGCTATACATGACCGAGGAGTCTGCTAAACAGATGACATGGCACAAAAATAGCAAACGATACAATCCTGACAAGATGGTACATGCATCCGATGGTGAGGCATGGATCCACTTTGATGGCAAGCATAAAGAGAAAGCAAAAGAGGCTCGAAATGTACGTGTTGCGTTGGCAACGGATGGGTTCAATCCTTTTGGAATGATGGCTGCTCCATACTCATGTTGGCCCATTTTCGTTATCCCCCTGAATCTTCCCCCTGGCATATGCTTTCAAAGCAAGTATGTATTCTTGTCTTTGATAATTCCAAGGCATCCGGGGAATAATATGGGTGTGCTCATGGAGCCTCTGATTGATGAATTGATCAATGCTTGGGTGCATGGCGTATGGACATACGATTGAGCTACGAAAAGAAACTTCAAAATGTATGTGTGGTACCAGTACTCTTTACACGACTTCATGGCGTATGGGATGTTTGCAGCCTAGTGTGTTCACGGGAAGTACCCATGTCTGATATGCAAGGAGGCTGTGAGTTTCATTTGGTTTCAAAAGGGCGGCAAGTTCTCGTCGTTGACAAGCATCGGCAATTCCTACCTCCTTCCCATCCATTGAGACAAGACATTAAGAATTTTACGAAAGGTGTCATAGTGACGGAGGAAGCACCACCAATGAGGACTAGTGCCGAGGTTCATGCTCAGATAGATGCTCTCGTGGTCAATGACGGCAAAGGTCCACATCGATTTGTGGGATATGGTGAGCAACATATGTGGACTCATAAGTCCGGCTTGACTCGGCTCCCCTGTTATGATGATCTGCTCCTTCCACACAACCTTGATGTAATGCACACTGAGAAGAATATTGCCGAGGCACTTTAGGCAACACTAATGGAAACTGATAAGACAAAGGACAACATTAAGGCTAGAGTGGATCTAGCAACGTTATGCGATAGACCAAAGCAAGAAATGAGACCTCCTAGACGTGGCAAGAACTGGACAAAGCCAGATGTTGATTTCATCCTGAAGAAACCCCTAGAGGAGGGAAGTGCTAGAATGGATCCAGTCATTGACGTTCCCTGATGGGTATGCAGCAAATCTGAGGAGGGGGGTCAAATTAGATACTCTAAAAGTCTTAGGGATGAAGAGTCATGACTACCACATATGGATTGAACGGCTTCTTCCGGCCATGGTTCAAGGCTATGTCCCTGAGCATGTGTGGTTAGTGCTGGCAGAGTTGAGCTATTTCTTTCAACAGCTTTGTGCAAAGGAGTTATCTCGTAAGGTGGTTAAAGACTTGGAACAAATGGCCCCTGTGTTGCTCTATAAGTTGGAGAAGATCTTTCCCCCCGCCTTCTTCAATCCGATGCAGCACTTGATTGTGCACCTTCCTACCGAGGCACGATTAGGGGAACCCGTGCAGTTCCGTTGGTGCTTTCCAATGGAGAGATGTTTAAAGGTTCTCTAAAAGAAATGTAGAAAAAAATCAAATCGAGGCGTCCATGGTGGAGGCATACGTTCTTGAGGAGGTATCAAACTTCACAACGACATACTATGGTGATAAGCTCCTTAGCGTGCATAATCCACCCGGTCGTTACAATGTTGACGAGAATGAGTCGAACCTCAGCCTTTTCAAAGGGCAACTCGGAAGCGCAAGTGCATCGACCAACAAGTCCTTGAGACCTGACGAGTGGCGCAATATCATGCTATATCTATTGACCAACCTTGATGAAGTGGAGCCGTATTTGCGATAAGTTCTCACCGAACTGGTTCCATACTCATTAACTTTTGTCATGCTATATGTGTTAACAAACCCTGTTGTTTCTCGTTGGCATAGGGAATTTTTTGATCAATTCAGAAATGAATCAATGGGAGAACCTACCCCGCAGGAGTGTGATGCCATTCTTCAAAATGGGGCGGGAGGTGGAATGCCTGATTTCATTTCTTGGTTCCAAAATTTTCATATTGCAAGTTGCACGCATGTCCGAATAATAGAACGATCTAACCTACTCCATTCTGCAGGCCGAAAGTGATGTGACAATGAGTGCCGAGTTGAGACAGGTTGCTAATGGCTTTGAATATAGGGTCAGGTCATTTACCAGTTATGACATGAATGGTTACCGCTTTCGTACATCAAGCTATGACAAGGAGAATCGAAGAACCACATGTTCTAGAGTTTTTACACCCGGTCTTGATAATATCGAGTATTATGGAAGAATTGAAGAGATATACGAACTCAATTTTAGAGGTTGCAAACCTCTAACTCCTGTCGTATTCAAGTGTCATTGGTTTGATCCTGCAGTAACTAGACGGACACATGCTAATCTTGGGCTAGTCGAAATTCGACAGGATTCCGTTTTACCCGGAAACGATGTCTATATTGTGGCCCAACAGGCTACGCAAGTTTATTATCTTCCATATGCATGCAAAACCAAAGAGCATCTTAAGGGGTGGGATATTGTGCACAAGGTATCACCGCACGGTAGAATACCAGTCCCCAACGATGAAGACTACAACTTAATTAACCCAATCACATACGACGGAGAGTTCTATCAAGAAGAGGGGCTAGAAGGAAGGTTCGAGATAGACTTAACCGGAGCGATCGAGATGGAGGTAGACAACGAGTGGGTTGCTGACGAGAATGGAGGAGAGGAGGTGGTTAATGCGAAGGACTTACAAATGCTAGAATGATTGCATTTAGAAAATGAAGACAACATTCCTCCTCCGGACTTAGACTTTCTTAACCAACAATTTGACTTGGTGGATAGTGATGATGAGAGTTATGATCCAGCTAACCCTGATCAAGAAGAGTATTTCTAATATACATGTAATATTTCTATTATTATTATTATGTTTTTTATTATGCATCTATTTCAAAGTACTTGTTCATTTGTGCTAATTGGTCTACTTTAATTATTTGCAGGGGATTGAGTGAAGATGGTGGGCGGTATGAGGAACGTGCGGTCGCTCTACGAAGAAGTAACTGGAGGGTCAAGCAGTAGGAGCAGGAGCAGGAGCAGGAGGAGTAGGAGGAGGAGAGAGCCCTCGCCTGTCACCGTGCCGCCGCACGACGAGCAGGAGCAAGCAGCAGTGTGCGGGAGCAGGAGCAGGACGAGGTGCGGGGAGGAGGAGGAGGGGACGAGGGACGAGGATGAGGAGGAAGAGGGAGAGGAGGGAGGAGAGGGTTCCGCTGGCTCAGATGTGCCGGCTGTGTACCTGCGAGGACCGGTGAGCCTCCCTCAGAGACCGATTCCTATTGCCAGATGTCCGTTGGTTCGTCCTGAAACGCCAAAGTAAGTAACTTAAGATGTGGGCCTCCCGCAGAGACTGATTCCTTTTGCGTATGATATGTTCATAACATCAATAGAAACTAATATTATTCTGAATCATGTGGGCAGGTCTTGGACGATCGTAGAGGTTGCAGGTGGTCACCAATGCCCGGTGAATGGCATCCTGGGACCTCTTGTGAGGGAGCACTTCCCTGGCTTGGTCTTGCACGGTGGAGTGATGGAGCCGGCCTACACGTGGAAGCACTACGAGTCGGCCACCGATGAAGCAGATCTTCTTGGCCGGGTGTTTGACAACAAGGCACAGCGGATCATTGCCGAGCTGTGGGTAAGTACTTCTTGCACTACATAGGTCAATACATCACATCTGTTACCCTTTCTTCCAATAATGAATGCATTTATAACACTTTACTCAATATGCAGGATTTCTACAGATGCGTGCCAGGAATGGAGGAATTGGTGGATCGGGTGGCTATCCAGGCCTGTAAGAAGCTCGTGCATGACATGCATTATGAGTTGCGCCTCCAGGCTATCATAAACTACTGTGCGTGGTTTAAAAGCAGGAAGGTCACCAAAGCAGAAGGAAGAAACATGTTCTTGACCCAGGACCAGTACCTAAAGGTATCATTCTTTTAAGATTAAGTGTGATGAATTTTATCTTCTTATATTTCTTACTTGTTGACGTGTAGGCCATTCCGAGTTGGTGCTCCACGCACCGCAACTGCTGGGAAGTCATAGTGAACAAGTGGTGCTGCGAGGGGTGGGTGGACCAGCACAACACTTGTCGGGAGCGGCGTCTTCAGATGCAAGGTCCAGCACACCACCAAGGAAGCCATAGCCTCAGAGGATACGCGCAAACATGGGTACGTGAATTCGTTTATATACTCTAAAGTATAATAAGACATGTATTCTAATAATCTTGTTAATTTGGTTGCAGCCGAACGCACACGAGGGCCAGCCTTGCACCGAGTTCATGGCATACTCCATGGCACATAAGGGCAAGGCTAAGTCTGACGTCAGCTACAACCCAGATGACCCGCCGGAGGCGTATACCAATCCGAGCATCCACAGCCGCCTCACCGAGTACACGTCGATGGCAAGGGAAGTACATGGCCCAGATTACGATCCGAGCACCCATGACCTTGATGCAGAAATTGTCATGAGGGTGGGAGGAGGCAAGAAGCATGGGCGGTACTGGTTGGGCGATGGTGTGATTGACACAGCTTCCACACCCAACCTCTTCTTGATTCGAGCAAGGAGCACGAGCGGGGCCCCGGGCATACGACCTAGGCCTAGCCCTACACAACACCGGGTGGACACACTCGAGGTTATGTCTTGTATTTGTCATTCATTAATTTAATCATACCTTACCTCCACAATATTAACATGTGGGTTGAATTTTGTAGGCGGCGCTGGAAGAAGAGAGGAGGCAGCGGGAGGAGTACCAGCGGAGGGTGGATGTGGAGCGGGCCGCCGAGCGGGCAGCCCATGAAGAACGGACGAGGCAGATGGAGGCGAGGATGGTGGAGATGGTTCGGTATATGGAAAGCCTTGGGGGAGGCATTGAGGGTGCACCGCCTCTGCCTCAGATGCTCCTCGCTCCACCTCCACTTATGGTCCCGGTCCCATCTCAGCTACACTTTACTCCAGTGAGTATATGACCATTTTGGTTTGTACATTTACGCTTAGGGTCAAACAACTACAATACTTGCAACCTAGTGGCCAATAGATACTTTAGTCTTGTATGATTTAATTTTAGTCACACATGCAACATCTTCTCTTATGTGCAGCCTCCATCGGCGGGATCGAATGATGGGCCTCGTGTTTTCGGAGAGTCGCTGGGAGGATCTCACATAGGGCCTTCTAACCTCGGGCCCTCACCATGATTCTTATTCTTATTCTCTTTCGGACTTATGGTTGTGATGGACCTGTGACTTATGAGGACTTGTGTTTGTTTCCGATAACTTTCATGGACTTGTGAGTGTGATGGACTATTTGTGGGCTTGTGATTGTTTTGGTTTTGTGAGATCACATGTGAGATGTGTGTGATTTCTGATATATGTGTGATATATGATATATGTGTGGATTTAATGGAAAAATAAAAAAATTGCACTGCATGGCCGATTTGCCGAGTGTTTTTTAAAAAACACTCAGCAAATCGATCATTCCTGTTCACCTGGGAACAGGGTTTGCCAACTGTCAACAAAAACACTCGGCAAACCTTCCAAGATTTGCCGATTGTTTTGTGAAAAACACTCGGTAAATATTTAAGGTTTGCCGAGTGTTTTATGAAAAACACTCGGCAAACCGGGCGCCGCCGTTTAACCTCCGTTAGCCACTTTGCCGAGTGTCCGACACTCGCAAAAAAATGTTTGCCGAGTGTCCGATAAAAAGCAAATCGGCAAATCGATCTTTGCCGGTAATTTTTTACCGTGAGTTCTTTTGCCGAGTGTTACACTCGGCAAACCGTTTGCCGAGTGTTTTTTGGTGTTTGCCGAGTGTCGGGGACACTCGGCAAATTGCCTGTTTCCAGTAGTAGGTTGGCACTAACTTTTCAAGTGAAAAACTACAACATCCAAACTTGAAGTCCCATGACAAGACATTCCTCAAATTCTTCATATCTGGAAGAATGAGGACATAGGAACACTTATTTAATTCCTAAGAGTCTACTCGAAGAGATTTTGGCTTTCTCTACCCATGGGCTGAATCTTGTCTCAATGAAGCTCAAGAACATTTGGCCAAGAAGGCTGATGGCTAGGCCTAGGTGCCTATTTCAGTTAGGAAATCCAGAATGACTAAATATTTGAAAATAATAACTTCTGCTGACAGATAATCAAAGGGTGAGCAGAAAAAAGAAAAAAACCTTCCTAGCTTTTTTATCACTCCCTTTTTATTGAAAAAATAAAATTCATGAGTCTACCAATTTGTACTACCGGTGCTCATATAGATAGGATGAGACATCCATATGACATATGAGTGCATGCTATGTTGGTTTAGTGTTATGAGCTACGCCTAGTAAACTATCTTGTATGCAGTGAACTATTTTATTTATTTAGATCTGATTTTTTAGAACATGACCTTTGTGCCATTCTACACAACAATTAAAATTGTAGTCCTTTGGAATAAGTTAGCACTTTGAATGGCACTTCCAATCTTGGGCCTTTAATTGTGCAATTAGATTGCTCATCTCAAAATCTTATTTTACATTGTGCAGTGTAGTGGGAAAGGCCCAATCACTCGTAATGCTACCTAGCACAGAGGTGAGGTCCTATATTATGCAGCCAATTCAATGCAAGTTCAATATTGCTCAGCGCAAATTTCTTTAAATTATTGATGGGTAATTAAAGAATTTGATGTTCATATTCATCTTAATTGTTTCGCTAAGAAATAGCCTACTTATTGTTATCAACTTAGAAATTTAACATGTTGTTGTCAAGTTATTGTGGCTTGCACAATTTTGCTTCTAGGTAAGAACATATATATGAAATGTTTATTAAAAATGCAATATGTAAGATGTAAGACTTTGCATCTACAACTTCGGACGCGCATGTAGTTTTATTCAGAAACTTCTAGTATGTTCAACTGTCTTATTAGAAAGACCATGTCCAAACCTTATGTGCCCCATCAATTTTTGAAAACAACGTACCACAGACTCCGTACTCAAATACAAGAAATACGCTCATATCCATCTTATGAACGCACATGCACACACATGTCGAAGAGAGAAGATTCAAGAGGCCAGGCCTGCACACCTTGAGAATTACAAAGCAATGTGGTGTTATATACGTTTTAATCAATCATGTCTCTACAATTATGATTTGAAATTTTCAATTCTTTATATGGCAAAAAAATTAAGAAGAAGAACCAGATAAATCTCAACCAATATATTATTGATTATTTTTGGGAAGTTGCACATGTCCACATGGTAGCTTTGCTATCAAGTACAACAACCTCATGTAATCTAGAAGACGACACCTCCAATGATGGGTTGCTGACACCTCCAATGATGGGTTCATCGAGAAGGCGGCAGCCAATGGGTTAACCACTGAAAAGGGCTAAGTGGCAGCAGGGCGGCAGCCAACGGGTTAGCCACTACAATTGGGTTGAGTGGTGACAAGACGGCAGCCAGCCGGTTAGCCGCTGCCAATGGGTTGAGTTGTGACTAGGTGGTAGCCAATGGGTTAGCTGCTGCCAATGGGTTGAGTGGCGACAAGACGGCATCTAACAGGTTAGCCACTGCCAAATGGCTAAGAGGCAGCAAGGTTGTTGCAAACAGGTTGGCCGCTGCCAAAGGATTTAGTGGTAGCAGGTCGGCAGCCAATGGGTTAGCCACTGCCAATGGATTGAGCGGCAGTAAGGCGGTGGCCAACAGGTTAGCTGTTGCCAATAGGTTAAGTTGACGAGAGCTGGTAGCAAGGCAGGGCTAGCCAAGGCTAGTTGAATGAGTGCTGGTAGGTATTGTTGCTGGTGTTGTGTTGCGATGGTTACTTTCACTGAGGATTGCTGTTGAAATTGGGCCAATGGTTGTTGTAAGATGCTCCCCAGCAAATGCTTGCTGTAGCCTATAGGCCTGCACAACTGGGTTTTGATACCCCAAAGCAGCAAATGGTGTGAGGAACTATGGAGCAGTAGCACAGGTTGGAGCAAATGGGATGGATGAAAGACAACATTTGCAGTGCTCATTGCGAGAGCAAGGAGCGCAAGGAATGCAAATATCTTGGCCGTCATTCTTGCTAAGAGGTTGCTAGTGCGTTTCACTTTGGTATGTTTCTGATTCTCTCAATGATATGGGCAATGCATTAACTAGTAATTTTGGGTCTATTTATACAAGTGTGAGGTTATGTACATCTATTTAGATTTTGGCTTTTGCCAAACAACAGATGACATGGCGCCTAGTCGATATCGACACTTAGTGATCGATCTTATTGAATTATATTGCCTGTGTTGGTTCCACTACATGCTAGAAACATGTGTCCTTATCTATTGTTGTTCTGCTGATACATCATGAATGTCATGCATGATCGTTCACCTTTGCACATGTCAAAGCCTTAGCCACATCATATATGTTCCACTTTATTCACATGATGAGTATGAAAAGTTGTCACTTGCTCACATATACAAAAGCCTTTACAAAAAACTTTCTTGTAGGATTGTACTCATGACTAAAACATACGCAATACTTAGCTGAGTAGTTATCAAGTAATGAATGGACAAATACTACAACGTCAGGACTTGAAATGTATAGATGCATGCACACACACAGAAGATGCGAAAATGGAACTACTATAGTTACACTTGGCCTTTGCCACACACTTCCTCGGTTCTATATTATAGCTCACTTCAGCATTATCTAAAATTAAGGTCATCTTGCTTTGACACAGTTTTAAGTAAAATTAAGGAAAAATTGCTCTGTCAAAATGTATCTCATGAAGAGTTCAATAAATCAAACTTGGTGTCCAAGATTTTTGTTAGTTTTTCAAAGAAATATGTCAAGGTTTGGGAAAAGAGAAAAGATAGCGCAACTAATAAACAAAAATAGAGGGAGTATTTGTTGGACTCGACCGCATAATTCAAATAGATGTACATCCTGCTTGTACATGTAGAACGGTGAATGACTTGTTTGATGCAATTTTTCTACCTTCCAGTAGCTATGGTATGAATCCATTCTTTAATATAAAGATGAAAAGGGACATAATCACCCCACTACCCATCCAAAACATAAGTTCGGAGTCCAAGGCATAGATCCATTTCAAGAAGATAGCAACATGACCATTAACATCAACTGTTCTTAGCTATGCTGCAAAAAAGTAACACAAACACGACTGAGGTAGGCATTGGCACTAAATTTTCAAGTGAAAAACTACAACATCCAAACTTGAACTCTCATGACAAGACATTCCTCAAATTCTTCACCTCTAGAATAATGAGCACATAGGTACACTTATTTAATTTTTAGGAGACTACTCAATGATATTTTGGCTTTCCCTACCCATGGTGTCGCACCCGGTTTTTTGATGAATACCAAGCACTAACTATATATGTGCCTAGGATGTCCACACAACACATATAACGAAAAAATTGAGATTATCAAAGACAATGCTTTATTATATATCGAAACATATTTACAACAGGACTTACATCTATAATAAAGCACAATAGAAGTATTCTTAATCTTCTGTCTTCAGGTCTCCATACTCCATAGGGATGGTTGACTGGGGGCCACTCGTCTAGTAATTTTGGAACAACTTAGGGAAACACCTCACTTGAAATGCCATCTGGTACCCATCCAAGATTTTGTTGATTATAAAGCAAGCGTCAGTGCACCATGCTCAGCAAGCATAACATGAGGTATGTAAGGCTCAAAAGGCTAGACACGGTTGAACTGCGGTAAGCACTTTTAGTTGGTCATGTTTTGTTATTATACCTGAGTTTCTAGGTTATGTTTAGCACCCCAAGTGGATATATATAATTATCATCATCAGTTTAATCATCACCATAATCATCCATCAAACCATCTATCTCGAAAAGGATCTAGGCCACTCGTGTCCGCGAGCACGGCTGTTATAACAGTTTGATCAAACTCTGCAGAGTGTGTACACTTTCACCATGAGTCGTGATACCCATATGCCTGAGGTGGCCAACCTCTGATTCACTTCCAAGGTAAGTCGGCGGGGTTCACTACGAGGCCTTTCCAAAGATCCATCTAACAAGTTAGTGGCCACGAGGTTTCAGCGTCTAGGCAAATGGAGCCCCCCTTCAAGACTAGTGCACAAATGACCGCAGCCCAACAACACATCTTGACAGGCAAGGAGCCATTCTGCAACCTAGTCCCCCCTCTTGCGCCTTTCGGTAACCACTAACGAGCTAGAGAAATCTAGTTACTCAGTCAAGACCAGAGCCATATAGTCCTTATGGTTGTACGGATGTTCTGGGTGACCGCTTTAAGATTGAGTCCTTATGGAGGGCAGACTAAAGCACCCAAGAAGGCCCAATGCTCTAGGCCCCTTCTGTCCATGTTACCAAAGAGCATCATTTTAACCATTGATCCATAAGTCATTCAAAATTAACATTATAAAGTTAGGTGATAGCAAGCTAAGCAAAGCTACCCATATGCATCAACCCATGGTAAACAAAGAATACAGGATATAAAAAATACTAGGTAAAATACTTCGGAGTTCATCATATTAGACACATGCATATGAAAGTGATTAAATAGTTATTAGGTAACAAGGATACTCATGTTACACTTGCCTCTGAATGCTTGCTATCCAATCCTTCCAACTTTTCTTTTGGATCATCCTCACATAGCTGCTTCTACTCGATAGCAACAACTGGTGCAAACAACTTCTGAAAATAATCCTAGAAACAATACACCAAGTATTACAAAAATAAGATAAAAACAACTCTAACGTGGGAGCACGATCCTACGACCGCAAGAGCGCAAAACACCTAAAATCAAGCTATGGTTAAAAGAGAAATGGACTTTTGTAGTTTTTTGGGATTAAATTATAAAACTAACAATTCTAGATAAACAAAACATTTTAGAAATAAATTTAAGTTGCAAAAAGTAAATTATGACCGATTTCAAAGGCTGATGAATATTGACACGTGAGCAAGATATATGTAGAACGTGTTAGGCTGATTAGCTTGTACTAGTTTAGACGTAACTTGTACATGCAGGAAACAAAGGATATAAATTATATTATACCAAAGAACGAATGTCGAAGAATAGGAAGCTCAATAAGATCGATGCAAGCATGACTGAGGGCAAAAGACATTTATTTGTTTTAGGTGTACTCGATGCCAATACACATGAGGAAGTAATTGCTGATTCTTGCTAGTTCTATGCATGGTTCAGGATACTGTTTGGCGCAAGATAGAAGATGTACCATGCATGCTGGGAACTGTAAAGTCTAGGATAAATAGACGAAAGATAGTAGGAGGTTTCTCACTCATGTGCGATGGTTGATGCCCAAGCTAAATGATAATGGTGAGCGCCGACGACATGGAAGAAGTGCAGCGCGACGACCGTGAAGGCCACCAGAGCGACGCGCTAGAACTGGAACTTGCCGAGATGCGGCCACAAATTAAAGTTACCGATTGCCAAATGACCATGAAGTGGGCGTATGATGGGGATCAAAAAGATAGAGGGGACAGACTCACTGTCGCTGGCGAATAATGGATTCGGCGGCAGCATAATCAGATCACAGCCAACCAAGAGATGTTAGATAAACTGATGCAGATCAATGTAATCTTTCTTCTAGTTTATGTCCAGGGTTGAGTCGGTTAGGATCGGCCGTGGTTGGAGTCGTGCCTGGCTACGACACGGTCTGTCGGAGTCTGTAATGTTCACGCCATGACGTGTCGAGCGCACGGGACAAGCATCGCGGTGAAACGGTGTTTGTACTCGATACGGCATGGCGTGGGGTGTCTTTATAAACATGAATCAAGGGCTCGAGGGCTGTCACGTTGGCAGTGCCTAATTTCAATCTATCTCGCAATTTACATCTTCCTTAGCTCTAGCTCTCGTCGGAGCTCACGCCGCGGTCACCACGCGCACGTCGGCGTTCGCGTTCTGGGCGAATTCTTGTGTTGAGTTCCAACACGTGGCATCAGAGCTCAGGTTGCCGGAGGAGGTGCGCCCGAAGGAGTAGAGAGGCAGGAGGTGTTAGAGGAAGATCTAGTTAGTCATGTTCAAGTAGATCAAAGCCGTGAACACAAGCCTTCGTGATGGGTTCCAGCGGAGACAAGGACCTGAAGGAGCAAGCGTGGAATCAAGCTGCAGGAAATCTGGTATGGCCGATGCTAACTCGTTCCAATTATCGTGTGGTCAGTCCATGTGCGGTGTAATCTTGTGGAATCTGATAGGGTTGAGCGCCGGCATGATCGGCTTGCTCTTGGTGCCATGCTTCATGGCATCCCTCCATAGATGCATTCAGTGCTGCTGAACAAGAAGTCAGCCAAGGAAGCGTGGGAGGCGATCAAATCCATGCGATTAGGTGCAGACAGGGTCAAGGAGGTGAATGCACAGAAGCTTCTACCAGAGTTTGAAGCGATCTCCTTCAAAGCTGGTGAGACAATTGAAGACTTTGCTGTCAGGATCGGGAAGCTAGCGACCGATCTGAAAGGCCTAGGAGAAACGAGTGTTGATGATGCTCGGATAGTGAAGAAATTCCTCAGGGTTGTACCACCAAAGTACAATCAGGTGGCTGTAACCATTGAGATGTTCTGTGATCTTAAAACCTTGTCCATGGAGGAGCTCGTAGGTCGGCTGCGTGCAGCAGAAGATAGGTTTGAGCCCGTAGTAGAGGAGGTGACAAATAAGCAGGGACAGCTCATGATGACTGAGGAGGATTGGGCCGCAAAGCATAAGTCAAGGATGATGACAGATTCATCGTCAGGAAACAGAAACGTTGGTGGCAACAGTCACTATCAGAAGAAGAATAAGCCCAGGGCGCGTGGAGGTGGCGGTGGAAATCGTGAACCACGCGACTCTGGGGCCAAGGAGTCCACAGGGGCACCACGTCGCAAGGGAAGATGCAATAAGTGCAAAGTCTATGGCCATTGGGCCAGGGAGTGCAAGAAGAATGTGAAAGAAGCATCAGAAGCTGTTCATCATGCTAGTATAGACGCTGAGGCACAACCTGCACTTCTAGCTGCACAGGTCTGCAACCTCGTGCGTACCACTAGTCCTGGAGCTCACCAGGTGTTCCTCAATCAAGACAGAGTGATTCCATCAAATTATGAAGAGGGCTCATGGGTCCTAGACACTGGAGCCACAAACCACATGACAGGGTGCAGAGTAGCATTGTGCAGCCTAGATGAGTCTGTGCGTGGAGCCGTCAGATTTGGGGATGGATCCAAAGTAGAAATATGCGGGATCAGGGCTGTGACGATCGCCGGCAAAAATCAGGAACACAGGGTGCTGTCAGAAGTTTACTACATACCATCTCTGAAGTGCAACATAGTCAGCCTTGGACAGTTAGAAGAAGGTGGCTGTCGTGTTGAAATTGACAAAGGAGTCATGGAAGTTTTGGAGCAGGAGCAGGAGGGCAAGAAGAGCCGACGCGTGCTCATTCAAGCGGATCGCAGAAATCGGTTGTACATCATGCAGGTGAAGATCACATCACCCATTTGCCTACTGTCCAAGATGGATGACACCTCATGGCTGTGGCATGCCCGGTTCAGGCACCTAAACTTCAGAGCACTTCATGAGCTTGGTGTGAAGGGACTAGCAGAGGGGATCCCAGTGGTGAAACCTGTTGATCAGGTCTGTGATGGGTGTGCACTTGGGAACAACACAAGACGCTGTTTCCAAAAGCTACAGAATATCGTGCGTCAAAGTGTTTGGAATTGGTGCACACAGATCTTTGTGGACATGTAACACCACCCACCCCGGGAGGGAAGCAATATTTCTTGCTCATTGTGGATGACCATAGTCGTTACATGTGGCTTGAGCTGTTGGCCACGAAGGATGAAGCCCTCAGACACTTCCAGAGGTATAAAGTTGCAGCAGAATTGCAATTGGGATGCAAACTGAAAGCCTTCAGGTCAGATCGTGGAGGTGAGTTTAATTCCAGAGCGTTTGTGGAGTTTTGTCAGGAACATGGCATAAGGCACAACACCACAACAGCGTATACCCCTCAGCAGAATGGAGTTGTCGAGAGGCGAAATCAAACGGTGGTGGAGATGGCACGATGCTTACTCAAGAGCATGGGCGTCCCAGCTCGTTTCTGGGGAGAAGCAGTCAAGACGGCGGTGTACTTGCTCAATCGTGCACTGACCAAGAGCCTTGATGAGATGACGCCATTTGAGGCCTGGTTTGGAAGAAAGCCAAGCGTGAAGCATCTCTGAACATTTGGTTGCAAGGCTTATGTCAAGAAGGTTAGACCAGGGATCAGCAAGCTGTCTGACAGATCAGTGCCTGGCGTTTTTCTCGGTTATGAACCGGGGACAAAAGGGTATCGGGTATATGATCCTATGAACGACAAGTTAATGGTCAGTCGTGATGTGCTCTTTGATAAGAAAGCGGCTTGGAATTGGGAAGGGAAAACAAGCAGGCAGCAGACTAGTAACACAGTAGCGCCTGAGTCTGAAACGTTTTCAGTTCAGTGTTTCGACGATGCTGACCAAATTCTGACAATAGGAGCCAATGCAGATGAAGGCCCCGTTTCTGAACATGGAGATTGGGAACCAGCCTCGCCTGCAGCTACAATTCCATCGCCAGGGAGTGTGTCAGTTCAGAACACTCCACCTCATCAACAGATCGAATGGGCTACTCCACCTTCGCATGACAGTGATTTTTCTGACACTGATGGTCCACTCCGATACAGAACCATCCCCAACTTGCTCGATACAACTGAAGAAGTGCAGAACTTTGAATACAACAGTATTTGCCTAGTTGCTGCAGAAGAACCGAAGTCAATTCAGGAGGCATTTTCTGAACAATGTTGGAGGAAGGCTATGGAGGAGGAGATGAAGGCCATAGAAGATAACAGAACATGGGTTGCCTGTGATCTGCCACCTAAGCAAAAGGCCATCGGCCTCAAGTGGGTGTTTAAGGTAAAGAAGGACCCATAAGGCAATATTATCAAGCACAAGGCACGTTTAGTGGCCAAAGGTTATGCTCAGCGTCAGGGAATTGACTTTGATGAGGTCTATGCCCCAGTTGCCAGAATAGAGACAGTAAGGGTTTTGCTAGCACTAGCAGTGCATGGAGGTTGGGAGGTTCACCACATGGACGTGAAGTCTGCCTTTTTAAATGGTGATCTGACAGAAACAGTGTTTGTGCAGCAACCACCTGGTTTCACAGTTGGCAAGATAGACAAGGTGCTAAAGTTGAAAAAGGCCTTATATGGTCTTAGACAAGCACCACGAGCATGGAATGCTAAGCTTGATAAGGAGTTGGTTGCTCTTGGTTTTGAGAGGAGCAAGCTGGAACATGCTGTTTATAAGAGGAGCAGCAGCAAATCCTTTCTTGTTGTGGGAGTTTATGTTGATGATCTTATAATCTTTGGACCATCAGTTGATGATATTCTGAAGTTCAAGACAGAGATGAGAAAGAAGTTCAACTTGAGTGATTTAGGACTCCTGAGTTACTATCTAGGTATAGAAGTGAAGCAGGGAGGTGGTGCAATTACTTTGAGCCAAACTGCATATGCTCTGAAGATTTTAGAGAATGCTAACATGAAGAATTGCAATTCATGTGATACTCCAATGGAATGCAGGCTCAAACTCAGCAAGCTGAAGGGAGAGGAAGCAATTGATCCAACAGCTTACAGAAGTCTGATTGGTAGTCTCAGGTACATTGTGAACACAAGACCAGACTTAGCCTATGCTGTTGGAGTGGTAAGCAGGTATATGGAGGCGCCAGGAAAGGAGCACTGGCTTGCTGTTAAGCGTATCATCAGATACCTAAAGGGAACAGTTGGGTATGGATGTGTGTATACAAGAGGAGGAAAGTTGCAGCCGATGTTACTGGGATACAGTGACACTGATTATGCTGGTGATGTCGAGGACAGGAGAAGCACTTCAGGTGCTGTTTACTTCCTTGGGAAGAGCCTGATAACATGGTCATCACAAAAGCAGAAGATCGTTGCTCTTTCATCTTGTGAAGCTGAATACGTCGCAGCAGCAGCAGCAGCGTGCCAAGGGAACTGGCTAAGCCGACTCATTGCAGACATGTTGGGAACGAAAGAGGCGACAGTGAAGCTACTCATGGACAATATGTCCGCTATTGCTCTCAGTAAGAATCCAGTCCATCATGAGCGAAGCAAGCACATTGATACTAAGTATCATTTTCTTCGTGAGTGCATAGAAGATGGGAGGGTGGAGGTGGATCACATTGGGACAGCAGATCAATTGGCTGACATCTTCACCAAGTCACTGGGGCGAGTCAAGTTCATAGAACTAAGGAGTGCTTTAGGAGTCATAGAAGTGCATCAGTCTTAGGTGGTGATTTGTTAGATAAGCTGATGCAGATCAATGTAATCTTTCTTCTAGTTTATGTCCAGGGTTGAGTCAGTTAGGATCAGCCGTGGTTGGAGTCGTGCCTGGCTATGATGCGGTCTGTCGGAGTCTGTAATGTTCACGCCATGACGTGCCGAGCGCACGGGACAAGCATCGCGGTGAAACGGTGTTTGTACTTGATACGGCATGGCGTGGGGTGTCTTTATAAACATGAATCAAGGGCTCGAGGGCTGTCATGTTGGCAGTGCCTAATTTCAATCTATCTCGCAATTTACATCTTCCTTAGCTCTAGCTCTCGTCGGAGCTCTCGCCGCGGTCACCACGCGCACGTCGGCGTTCGCGTTCTGGGCGAATTCTTGTGTTGAGTTCCAACTAGAGACAGGCTCTGACAAGAGAAAGAAGGAAAAGATCAGTATATCTCACAGTAGGAATCATGGATAGATGCAACGATTCTCACCAATGGGGATACCGATGTCTGCCATCAGAGCGGCGGTGTGTTCTTCCCTGCCAGTCTGTTCTTGATGATCTTGCAATAACGTTGGATGAAAGGGTGAGGGTTGAGCAGGGCTGCGGCATGGGAAAAGACTCCTGGCTTCTTTTGTCGTGGGAAATGATGGAGAAGCAAGCTGCGATGGAGATGTAGTACATGGTTGCTGGCAGTGCCCTTTTATTTATAGGCTTGGGCAGGGAACTGAAAGATCATATACGTGTTACACATGCTGATGGCGGTGCTTTGGCCTATTAATGCCACTATGGAAACAGTTTAACGTTTCCTATCGTTGGAAGTGAATGAGCAAGTAGTGGGCGGCTGTCTTTGATTGCTAAGGGGCATGGATTTCATTGATGGCACGCAGGCATGCAGACGAGGAGAACTGGTGGCGTTCGTGCGTTACAGGACTGATCTTTGAAGATAGGCCAGCTTGTGCTTAATTAGTGCAATCATGCATGTCTGCCGAGAGAAGGAGAAACTGAAATTTAGTTTTGCACACTAGCATTACGTGGAGCATGGGGGCATGGCTGCTAGTTATTACGTACAAGGAATGAGGCATAAGAAAAGGGAAAATAGAAGAGAAGGAATATGAGTCTAGCTAGAATTGACGATGTTATTTGTTCAAGGATGACTAAGATATGACCACGTAGTGAGAATGTGTGATGGATAAAGATGAACAAATAAGATTTAGCAAAAACTCAAAATGGTTTTGCCAAACAAAGGATTAAAGAGTGTGACTATATGGTTTCACAAACGGAAACTCTATTTCTCGACCAGTCGCGCTACGTCGTCTTCACGCGACGCCCCTCCGCGACGGGCCGGTCCAATAGCGCCCTTCGCCTCCGCCGAAGTCTCTCCCCAAACGCATCCAAATCCCAAATCACATTCTTTTTCCTATCCAGTCAGGCACCCAATCCGTCATTGTCGGAAGCAAAGCTGGCAAGCAGCAGCAATGGCGGCAGGTGGGGAATATGGAGGGCGGAAGCGACCGTGCAGCCAAAACATAGCCCTGCGCGAGTGGCAGCGGGGAGCCTCACTTCACCGGGCCGGTCACCGCCCCCTGCAGTGGCGTCATCCTAGCTTCACGGCATGGTGATCCCCTCTTCCTAGTTCCTACTACTTGCCGTCGCTGTCGCATTCTTGTGATGATACATAGTGTTCATCTCTGTACTGGCGCTTTTTTGCTTTTTTGGTGATGTTCCTTCTACATCTTAGCAGGCCAATTCCCCTCGCAGGAGGAAACTGCGTTGGTTTCTCTGCTCATTTATAGCTGCAGTAATCCTCAGTCGTTGGTCACCCTTGATCTGGTCCTAGTCCTAGTGATGTTAACTTATGGGATTTTAGCTTAGGATCTGTACTGATTAATAAATTGATCATGATTCTGTAATCTCCTAGGTTCCTGTTTTTATTTGTGTGCAGAGTGTCCCCAATATTTTCTAGCAATTTAGATTATCCTTCTGTGGCAAGTTACTTAAAAATTAAATTTGATTCAGTTATCTTGTTTGTGGCAAGTTATGTTTTCTGTGGAAAGTTGCATAAAGATGCTGATTTGATTACTTGGTAGCTTCATATTCCTATGGTCGTCTTTCTTCTTCATTCGTACTAGGTCTGCATGTGAGGTGGTTTCAGAACCGCATAAAATGTTCTTCTATACATGATCTGTTCAGTCCATAGTACGTTTAGTTCACCTTATGTCCTAAATCAACGAATTTCCATTCAGAGCATGCATGGTTTGTACAGAGTCTGCAGGTGAAATAATACTATGTTATCTGTTCAGTCCATAGTTTAGTTCACCTTATGTCCTAAATCAACGTTCCATTCAGACCATGGTTTGTACACGGTCTGCAAGTGAGACAATACTGTGTTATCTGTTCAGTCCATAGTTCAGTTCACCTTATGTCCTAAATCAACGAATTTCCATTCAGAGCATGGTTTGTACACGGTCTGCAGGTGAGATAATACTTCCAGAAGCACAAATTCTTATGCATAGTAGTCGCTAGCCAATCCAACATTCATGGGTGGAGCTACAGTGATGCCTTGGTATTCCTGGGAATACCCAACTTTTGCTGTACAGCCATAAGTATATATATATGTATATATACTCAAATGTATAATGTATATTTATTATTTGTTTATTTTGGAGCACAAAGTCAGTCCACAGCCAATTCCCACGGACTCCTTTCGCTTTCAGCTTCTAGGCCGGCCCGCAAGAGGCAAGGGCGGAGCTACAGTGATGCCTTGGTATTCCTGGGAATACCCAACTTTTGCTGTACAGCCATAAGTATATATATGTATGTATACTCAAATGTATAATGTATAATTATTATTTGTTTATTTTGGAGCACAAAGTCAGTCCACAGCCAATTCCCGCGGACTCCTTTAGCTTTCAGCTTCTAGGCCGGCCCGCAAGAGGCAAGGGCGCAAAGGCCCAGTGGCCCAATATGCCGCACGTCCCCCTTGGCCTCTCCTCTGTTCGCACGGATGCGAAGAGAACGTCCCCGACGCGGCGCTCGTGCTCGACTGTGGTGCGGCTCTCTATTCCCCAATCCCCAATCCCTAATCTTCTCCAATGTTGAATCCCAGCGAGGCGGCGGAGGTGAGTCGTGAGCAGCCAGCGGTGGCGCTCGGCGGCGGCAGCAGGCAGAGGCGCGCAAGCGCAGGGCGGCTGGCCAGCTGGGCGGGCGGGGGGCAGAGGCCGGGGCTGCTGGCGGGTGGCTAAGCAACGCTGCGGCCGGGCGGCTGGCTGTGGCGTGGTGACTGGTGAACATGGCAGTTGATTTTCTCCAATCCCCATTACTGAATTTGCTTATTTGGATTTTCCCAATCCCTATTACTGGATTTTTTCTTCCTGTAGATTATTGCATAATGAAGAAGAAAAGAGTTTATGGGATAGAGCAGCAAAGACAAGAAAAGTTGAATTAGTTTGTTTCCAAGCTATGAAAGATCACATATTTAAAGGAAGATTATAGTATTTTGTAAGTTGCTTTTGTTAATTATTAGTCTGTTTCCTACTTCCATACCTGTCTTAGATGTGAACAATGTGTTATTCTAGTATTGTACTGTTTTTATGACTTTCATTATGATAAAGTACCACTGCAAACTATACTTGAAACCTCCTGCTATGCATGTCAATCTTTTTTGGATTGCTACTATGTATTGGAATTTGTTTTTGAGTTGTGGGAATACCCAATTTCAAAATCCTGGCTCCGCCACTGCCAACATTTCCATACTAGCCTTTTCCTTTTCAGAGCACAGGTGCCCTAGATGTGCCAAAAAAAATAATCAGACTTAAAGAGACAACCAAAAGCCAGAACTTTAAATTAGAAGTCTAGGAATCACAATATAAAATAAATGCTCCAGAGAAATCATAGCTGAATATACCATGTCTTGCTTGTTATCAAACAGCAATATCACACGTTTTAAGCATAAAAGGGTCATTGATTATAGCTTGAAAGAGATTTAAGATTTCAAAACAAGTTTTGAGCCCCATTTCATTATAATGAGTTTTGAGGGTTTTTTCAGTTTCTATGTTCCTTTTAGTCTCAGTTAACTTTTGTTTCGTTGTTTCTTATGGCTTCAGTTTAATGAGTTTTGAGTTTTTTTTCAGTCATCCTTTCAGTTTAATGTGTTATGAGGTCAATTTCACTTTTAGTTTTTGTTTGCCGACATTTTTAGTTTTATTTTCATTTTTGTATTTCTTAGTATTTTCAGTATGTAGTTTCAATATGCTTTCAGTTAGCTTGCAGTTTGCAATATCAGTTAGTTTTAGTTTTTGGTAGCTATGTTGCCACTTTCATTTGATTTCTGATTTTCATTTTTAATATTTTCATTTTTTAATATTTTCAGTTATTAATTTCAATGTGCTTTCTATGTTTTGGTTCTTTTATTTTAAGTTTTCAGTTTTTTTTTAGTTTCAGTTATTAGTCATGTTTTTAATTGTTTTTAGTTTCATTTTTAGTCACCCTTTTAAGTTCGAATGCTAGCCTAAATCCTACATCTTAGTTGCCTCACCTACAATGTATATGTTGTCACAAAAGGCTAGCCATTGCACACATAAGTTGTCACAAAAGAAAAGCACTACACGTACAAGGCAGATTGGGTTGAGATTGGGAGTTGCAACGGGTATTAGAATTAGAGGTTGCTGCAGGGGTTGCAGATTGGGTTGTATAATAACTTGCCCCCCAGTTGACAGCTTATTTTATGCTTATTTTAATAATTTGCCCCTCAAGTTGTACAACTATAGTATTACATGGCAGCAACTTTAATATTACATTTCAGATAGCATTTTTTGTGCTGTGATGTCTCGATTGGTTCTAGACTTCTAGTAGAATCAGCGAGAATCGCGGTGGAACTAGAATGGTGAATTTGAACAGCAGGCGGTCGAGTGCTAAGAGACATGGGGTTTGGCCGTTTTAGTACTGTTGGGTGTGTAGCTTTTGTGTACAACAGGTTCCAACCCCAGCTCGTGGCATCTTAGATTCAAAACGCACGTTCCGTACTATGGAGTTTCCAATTTTCGATTACCTTAATTGTTTGCCTATAATTGATTTCTTGTGCGTCTTGCAGTGGGGGCATTGGGCGATGACCCAATTAAGGAATGGACTCTTACAGAAGGAAAGGCCATGCATATAAAAGGGATCCCAGGTCTGTTGGTGGTGATTGCATTAACTCCGCTTGGCACTATGATATTGACGCGGGCCCCTTCTTTGTGAAGACCAATAGGTGGGCTCAATGAAAAATCTCTCTTCTGAACTCATTGTTGCCTTGAGAATTGAGATTGTGTAGGTAATTATGATTAGGGTTTGTTCTAATGATGATGGAATTGACTATGTTTTTGTATGTTCCAGCCGCATTGGTCCAGAAATTTTTGTAGTGGAAGCTCTTGGTTTGAAGGCAATTTATGGCCTTGTTTAGATGCAGGTTAGAAAGAATAAAAATCTATGTTTTGTTTGTGGTAAATATTGTCCAATTGTGGCCCAACTAGGCTCAAAAGATTCGTCTCGTGATTTACAACCCAACTATGTAATTAGTTATTTTTATTTATATTTAATGCTATTTACATGTGGGAAACAATTTGTGAGAGGAGAGAGATTGGAAAGTCCTGTAGCACCTCGTTTGTTTGTGGTAAATATTGTCCAATCGAACTAGGCTCAAAAAGATTGTCTCGTGATTTACAACCCAACTGTGTAATTAGTTCTTTTTTTTTTATATTTAATACTATTTATATGCGGGAAACAATTGATGTGAGGAGAGAGAGTGGAAAAACTTGCACCAAACTAAACAAGGCCTATGACACAAAGTCAATCCTTGTTCGTTTGCCATACAAGGTGAGAGAAGTGGGAGCAGATGTTTGAATATGTATAACTGCAAACGTGGAATAACAGTGCATACATATTGTTTTAGTTTCTGCAATTTGGTTGCTATCAACAGGTTTATCAGACATTGTGTATCTACAAACACTAGTGAAGGTTTGAAAATGGTTACACCTGTGTGAACTTGATACATCAATGAACTTGATCCATCAGTGAAAAAGTTCCCTATATAAAAGAATTAGTGTTTTCAATCGTAGGTTTCTGTTCCCTGTGTTTGCTTTATACAGGAAGTATAGTGCATACAAGAAGCAATGTTTTCAGTTAGTTTCAGAATTTGCATTAGCAGTACATACATATTGTCTTGTTTTGGACCACTAATATTTGTTTTTCTTAATAAATTCTCCTAGTTGGCAGCTAGTTTGCATTGTTTCTACATGAATTATTACTCGTTTTTCAATATATATAAGTTGCAACAAATTCTCACTAGCAACTCGGTCCATGTAATTTGCTCTTAGAGTACATAATACAGGGACCTTTATAAGCTTATGTAATGTAACAATTTTATTTTATTCCATAAAACAACTGATGTGCATACTATGTAACAATATTTGACAGTAGCAATTTTAGTATTGCATGGTGTTAGCTCCTTAATAAATCTCCTAGCACATATTTGCACATAAATTGCTACTGTAATGAAATTTTTTGAAACATATACGAGTGAGGTCTAGTTTCGTTTATATCGTTGCGTAGAACACATCGCTGCAGTCAGAATTAAAAATGAGCACCTTGTTAAAAAATTAAAACATTTTAAAGAAAAAATTTTGCTTTGAAAGCGACATTTGCATGGAAATGGGCGGGGAGGGAGCGGTGCGGGTCTGGTACTCTGGTCCGTGCATGCAGGGTGTCAGCTGCCGGTTGACAAATGGGAAGGTGCGAAGAGGGGAGTGGGTTTGATCGAGTGGGGGTGTCAGAAAGCATGATGTCGCACGTGCGTAGATGGGTCGCGCGGTCGCCTACAGCGTGACGGGTCGCGCAATATCCTTGTCCTCACAAATATGTAACATCTGATTGGAGAGGGCTTCCCACGATGGAGCTTAGCTAGGACACTCTGTCGAGGTGCATAAGAAGAGAACCTTGGCAAGCTTATTAAAGGTGTTGTTCTTGATGGCTATAGATGTCAATGATGGCTGGCAGTAAGAGCGAAGCACAAGACCGTGCGGACAAGTGAGGAGATAGGGACTGACGGGAGCGAGGAGATGGTTTGGTGGGTCCCACCTATCATAGACGAAAAAAAAACAGTGGGTTGCTGCTGGAGCTGGACTTCCGCTGAGTTGGACAAATATTTAGGTAGTTGTTGGTCCAAGATTGATTTCGACATTTTCTGGGTTTAAGCAAAATAATTTGCAAATCGTATTTGAGCTTATTTTTGGAATATGCTTTTAAACTATGTTTAAAGAACTTCTTGGAACATAAATTTAAACTTTATTTTTTTAAGGAAAAAGTCCAAATTACTACCTCCATGTATAGACTAGGTCCGCATGACCCCCTAAAGTAACAAAAGGTTTACTTAACCCCCTTGTTTTACTAAACCGGTTCAGATTTCACCTTTAACACATATGCAAAACCAAGCTCGCTGACATGGCTAGGTTTTCTTCACTACGATTGACACCTGAGCAACTTACATGGTAAGTATATTTAGGTTCAGAATAGTCAGCTATACTACATGCATGTACATATGAGTTATTCAATAATTTGATGAAACAAGAATCTGAACCGTAGGTAATGACAACTTTTAACATAAAATAATTCTAATGAAGTTTACAGAACCACTTCAGCATCTTTGAAATCCAAAAAGCTAAGCAAGCACCTAAGCAACATTTAATGTAAAAATGGATTAACGTGTTCTTGGCTTAGGCAACAATTAATTAGTACTTTTTTCAAATGAATGGTCTTTGAGCTGCTCTAAAAAGGCATATCAAGTTCAAGCAGCTTTTGTTCTCTTGTTTGGCGATCCACGTAATGTTGCTGAGGTGTCAATTTTAGTACAGAAAAACCGGCCAAGTCAGCTAGTTTGGTTTTGGGTATACGTAAAAGGTGAAATCTGAACCGATTTAGCAAAAGGAAGGGGTTAAATAAACCTTTTGTTATTTTAGGGGGTCATGCGGACCTAGTTCATACATGGAGGTAGTAATTTGGACTTTTTCCTTTTTTTAATAAATAAAGCAAAACCTATTTGAGGCTTAATCAAATTTTAGAAATTCTTTTTCACTTCAATAAATGCAACCAGCATGAATGCAACAACCACAGGAAAATTAACTTAGAAACATTTATAAAACCTTTTTTTATTTGCCACAATTTGATAACAAACTAACTGGAGTTTGGAAGATTTTAGAGAAATTATTAAATCCTTTATTTTATTTAGTGTTTTCTATGCACATCCCCAAAATGAAAATTTTGGGTTGACACATGGGCTGAATCTTGACTCAATGGAGCTCAAGAACATTGGGCCAAGAAGGATGATGGCTAGCCTAGGTGCCTATTTTGGATTAGGAAATCCAAAATGGCTAAATATTTAACTTCCATGGACAGACCATCAAGGGGAGAGAAAAAAAAAAAAAAAGCTTCTTGGCTTCCCTTTACCACTCCCCTTTTTACTTAAAAAACAAAATTCATGAGTCTGTACTAATTTGTACCACCGGCACTCATATAGATAGGATGAGATATCCATATGACATGTGAGTACATGCTACGTTGGTTTAGTGTTTTCAGATGGGCCTAGTAAACCATCTTGTATGCACACAACTATTTTATTTATTTAGATCCGATTTCGTATTACACGAACTTTGTGACATTCTACACAATAATTAAAATTGTAGTCCTTTGGAATAAGCTAGCACTAGCACTTGGAATGGCACTTCCAATCATGGGCCTTTAATTGGACAATTAGATTGCTCATCTCAAAATCTTATTTTACATTGGCATTGTTGTGGGAAAGGTCCAATCACTCGCAATGCTACCTAGCATAGAAGTGAGTTCCTATATTATCTAGCCAATTCAATGCAAGCTCAATTTTGCTCAGCGCAATTTGCCTTAAACTATTGATGGGTCATTAATGAATTTGATGTTCATCTTCGTCTTAATTTTTCACCAAGAAATAGCCTACTTATTGTTTCCACTTAGAAATTTAATGTATTGACCATGGTGTTGTCAAGTTATTGTGGCTTGCACAATTTTACTTCTAGGTAAGAACATATATATGAAATGTTTATTAAAAAGCAATATTTAAGACGCAAGACTTTGCATATACAACTTCTCGGACGCACATGTAGTTTTATTCATGAACTTCTCGTATGTTCAACTGCCTAATTAGAAAGACCATGTGTAAACCTTATGTGCCCCATCAATTTCCAAAAACAACGTACCACAGACTCCATACTCAAATGCACGACATACGCTCGCATCCATCTTATGAATGCACAAGCACACACATGTCGAAGCGAGAACATTCAAGAGGCCGGGCTTGCACACCTTGAGAGTGACGAAGCAATGTGGCATTATGTATGTAAATCAATCATGTCTCTACAATTATGATTTGAAGTTTTCAATTCTTTATATGGAGAAAACAATTAAGAAAAAGAACCAGATAAATCTCAACCAATATACTATTGATTATTTTTGGAAAGTTACACATGTCCGCATGGTAGCTTTGTTATCAAGTACAACAAACTCAAGTAATCTAGAAGATGGCACCTCCAACGAAGGGTTGTTGCCACGACAACGCAGGGTTCATCAAGAAGGCAGCAGCCAACGGGTTAGCCGCTGCCAAAGGGCTGAGTGGCAGCAGGGCGGCAGCCAAAGGGTTAGCTGCTGCCAATGGGTTGAGTGGCGACAAGGCGGCAGCCAACGGGTTAGCCACTGCTAAAGGGCTAAGTGGCGACAAGGCGGCAGCCAACGGGTTAGCCGCTGCGAAAGGGCTGAGTGGCAGCAGGGCGGCAGCCAGTGGGTTAGCCGCTGCCAATGGGTTGAGTGGTGACAAGGCAGCAGCCAATGGGTTAACTGCTGCCAATGGGTTGAGTGGTGACAGGGCGGCAGCCAACGGGTTAGCCACCGCCAATGGGTTGAGTGGCGACAAGGCGGCAGCCAACGGGTTGGTTGCTGCCAAAGGGCTAAGTGGCAGTTGGGTGGCAGCCAATGGGTTAGCCGCTGCTAATGGGTTGAGTGGCAGTAAGGCGGTGGCCAATGGGTTAGCCGCTGCCAATGGGTTAAGCTGACTGAGTGCTGGTAGGTATTGTTGCTGGTGTTGTGCTGCGATGGTTATTTGCGCTGAGGATTGCTGTTGCAATTGGGCCAGTGGTTGTTGTAAGATGCTTGCCGCGAGCGCTTGCGGTAGCCCGAAGGCCTGCACAATTGGGTTTTGATACCCCAGAGCAGTAAATGGTGTGAGGAACTGTGGAGCAATACCACAGGTTGGAGCAAATGGGATCTGTGGAAGACAGACAGCATTTGCCGCGCTCATTGAGAGAGCAAGGAGCGCAAGGAATGCAAATATCTTGGCCGCCATTCTTGCTAAGAGGTTGCTAGTGTGTTTCACTTTGGTATGTTTCTGATTCTCTCAATTATATGGGCAATGCATTAACTAGTAGTTTTGGGTCTATTTATACAAGTGAGAGGTTATGTACATCTATCTATATTTTGGCTTTTGCCAAACAATAGATGACATGGCGCCTAGTCGATATCGACACTTAGTGATCGATCTTATTCAATTATATGGCCTATGTTGGTTCCACTACATGCTAGAAACATGTGTCCTTATCTATTGTTGTTCTGCTGATACATCATGAATGTCATGCATGATCAGTTAACCTTTACACATGTCAAAGCCTTAGCCACGTCATATATGTTCCACTTTGTTAACACGATGAGTATGTTAAGTTGTCACTTGCTCACATGTACCACAGCCTTTATAACAAACTTTCTTGTAGGATTGTACTCATGACTAAAACATACGCAATACTTAGCTTAGTAGTTATCAAGTAATGAATGGACAAATACTACAAGATCAGGCCTTGAAATGTATAGATGCATGCACACACATACAAGATGCGAAAATGGAACTACTATATTTACATTTGGTCTTTGCCACACACTCCCTCGGTTCTATATTATAGCTCACTTTAGCATTATCTAAAATTAAGGTCGTCTTACTTTGACAAAGTTTTAAGTAAAATTAAGTAAAAAAATTGCTCTGTCAAAATGTATCTCATGAAGAGTTCAACAAATCAAACTTGGTGTCCAAGATTTTTCTTAGTTTTTCGAAGAAATATGTCAAGGTTTGGGAAGAGGGAAAAGCTAGGGCAACTAATAAACAAAAATGGAGGGAGTATTTGTTGGACTCGACCGCATAATTCAAATAGACGTACATCCTCGCTTGTACATGTAGAACGGTGAATCACATATTTGATGCAACTTTTCTACCTTCCAATAGCTGTGGTATGAATCCATTCTTTAATATAATGATGAAAAGGGACGTAATAACCCCGCTACCCATCCAAAACATAAGTTCAGAGTCCAAGGCATAGATCCATTTCAAGAAGAGAGCAACATGACCATTAGCATCAACCGTTCTTAGCTATGCTGCAAAAAAGTAACACAAACACGACTGAGGTAGGCATTGGCACTAAATTTTCAAGTGAAAAATTACAACATCCAAACTTGAACTCCCATGACAAGACATTCTCAAATTCTTCACCTCTAGAACAATGAGCACATAGCTACACTTATTTAATTCCTAAGAGACTACGCAATGATATTTTGGTTTTCCCTACCCATGGGCTGAATCTTGTCTCAATGGAGCTCAAGAACATTAGGCCAAAAAGGCTGATGGCTAGCCTAGGTGCTTATTTTGGATTAGGAAATCCAAAATGGCTAAATATTTGATAATAATAACTTCTACGGATAGATAATCAAAGGGAGAGAAAAAAGAAAAAGCTTCTTGGCTTCCTTTATCACTTCCCTTTTTATTCAAAGAAACCAAAATTCATGAGTCTGTACTAATTTGTACCACCGGTGCTCATATAGATAGGATGAGATATCCATACGACATGTGAGTGCATGCTATGTTGGTTTAGTGTTTTGAGATGCGCCTAGTAAACCATCTTGTATGCACTCAACTATTTTATTTATTTTTCATATTACACGACCTTTGTGACATTCTACACAATAATTAAAATTGTAGTCCTTTGGAATAAGCTAGCACTAGCTCTTGGAATGGCACTTCCAATCATGGGCCTTTAATTGCGCAATTAGATTGCTCATCTCAAAATCTTATTTTACGTTGGCATTGTTGTGGGAAAGGTCCAATCACTCACAATGCTACCTAGCATAGAAGTGAGTTCCTATATTATGTAGCCAATTCAATGCAAGCTCAATTTTGCTCGGCACAAATTGCCTTAAACTATTGATGGGTCATTAATGAATTTGATGTTCATCTTCGTCTTAATTTTTCACCAAGAAATAGCCTACTTATTGTTTTCACTTATAAATTTAATGTATTGACCATGGTGTTGTCAAGTTATTGTGGCTTGCACAATTTTACTTCTAGGTAAGAACATATATATGAAATGTTTATTAAAAAGCAATATTTAAGACGCAAGACTTTGCATATACAACTTCTCGGACGCACATGTAGTTTTATTCATGAACTTCTCGTATGTTCAACTGCCTAATTAGAAAGACCATGTGTAAACCTTATGTGCCCCATCAATTTCCAAAAACAACGTACCACAGACTCCATACTCAAATGCACGACATACGCTCGCATCCATCTTATGAATGCACAAGCACACACATGTCGAAGCGAGAACATTCAAGAGGTTGGGCTTGCACACCTTGAGAGTGACGAAGCAATGTGGCATTATGTATGTAAATCAATCATGTCTCTACAATTATGATTTGAAGTTTTCAATTCTTTATATGGAGAAAACAATTAAGAAAAAGAACCAGATAAATCTCAACCAATATATTATTGATTATTTTTGGAAAGTTACACATGTCCGCATGGTAGCTTTGTTATCAAGTACAACAAACTCATGTAATCTAGAAGATGGCACCTCCAACGAAGGGTTGTTGCCACGACAACGCAGGGTTCATCAAGAAGGCAGCGAGCAACGGGTTAGCCGCCGCCAAAGGGCCGAGTGGCAAACGGCGGCGGCAGCCAAAGGGTTAGCTAGCGCCAATGGGTTGAGTGGCGACAAGGCGGCAGCCAACGGGTTAGCCACTGCTAAAGGGCTAAGGGCGACAAGGCGGCAGCCAACGGGTTAGCCGCTACGAAAGGGCTGAGTGGCAGCAGGGCGGCAGCCAGTGGGTTAGCCGCTGCCAATGGGTTGAGTGGTGACAAGGCAGCAGCCAATGGGTTAACTGCTGCCAATGGGTTGAGTGGTGACAGGGCGGCAGCCAACGGGTTAGCCACCGCCAATGGGTTGAGTGGCGACAAGGCGGCAGCCAACGGGTTGGTTGCTGCCAAAGGGCTAAGTGGCAGTTGGGTGGCAGCCAATGGGTTAGCCGCTGCTAATGGGTTGAGTGGCAGTAAGGCGGTGGCCAATGGGTTAGCCGCCAATGGGTTAAGCCGACCGAGTCTTTTACCGGTAGGTATTGTTGCTGGTGTTGTGCTGCGATGGTTATTTGCGCTGAGGATTGCTGTTGCAATTGGGCCGATGGTTGTTGTAAGATGCTTGCCGCGAGCTTGCGGTAGCCCGAAGGCGCACAATTGGGTTTTGATACCCCGCAGCAGTAAATGGTGTGAGGAACTGTGGAGCAATACCACAGGTTGGAGCAAATGGGATCTGTGGAAGAAAGACAAAGATTTGCCGCTCATTGAGAGAGAGCAAGGAGCGCAAGGAATGCAAATATCTTGGCCGCCATTCTTGCTAAGAGGTTGCTAGTGTGTTTCACTTTGGTATGTTTTTCTGATTCTCTCAATGATATGGGCAATGCATTAACTAGTAGTTTTGGGTCTATTTATACAAGTGAGAGGTTATGTACATCTATCTATATTTTGGCTTTTGCCAAACAATAGATGACATGGCGCCTAGTCGATATCGACACTTAGTGATCGATCTTATTGAATTATATGGCCTATGTTGGTTCCACTACATGCTAGAAACATGTGTCCTTATCTATTGTTGTTCTGCTGATACATCATGAATGTCATGCATGATCGGTTAACCTTTACACATGTCAAAGCCTTAGCCACGTCATATATGTTCCACTTTGTTAACACGATGAGTATGTTAAGTTGTCACTTGCTCACATGTACCATATTCCACAGCCTTTATAACAAACTTTCTTGTAGGATTGTACTCATGACTAAAACATACGCAATACTTAGCTTAGTAGTTATCAAGTAATGAATGGACAAATACTACAAGATCGCCCTTGAAATGTATAGATGCATGCACACACATACAAGATGCGAAAATGGAACTACTATATTTACATTTGGTCTTTGCCACACACTCCCTCGGTTCTATATTATAGCTCACTTTAGCATTATCTAAAATTAAGGTCGTCTTACTTTGACAAAGTTTTAAGTAAAATTAAGTAAAAATTGCTCTGTCAAAATGTATCTCATGAAGAGTTCAACAAATCAAACTTGGTGTCCAAGATTTTTCTTAGTTTTTCAAGAAATATGTCAAGGTTTGGGAAGAGGGAAAAGCTAGCGCAACTAATAAACAAAAATAGAGGGAGTATTTGTTGGACTCGACCGCATAATTCAAATAGACGTACATCCCGCTTGTACATGTAGAACGGTGAATCACATATTTGATGCAACTTTTCTACCTTCCAATAGCTGTGGTATGAATCCATTCTTTAATATAATGATGAAAAGGGACGTAATAACCCCGCTACCCATCAAAACATAAGTTCAGAGTCCAAGGCATAGATCCATTTCAAGAAGAGAGCAACATGACCATTAGCATCAACCGTTCTTAGCTATGCTTGCAAAAAAAGTAACACAAACACGATCGAGGTAGGCATTGGCACTAAATTTTCAAGTGAAAAATTACAACATCCAAACTTGAACTCCCATGACAAGACATTCCTCAAATTCTTCACCTCTAGAACAATGAGCACATAGCTACACTTATTTAATTCCTAAGAGACTACGCAATGATATTTTGGTTTTCCCTACCCATGGGCTGAATCTTGTCTCAATGGAGCTCAAGAACATTAGGCCAAAAAGGCTGATGGCTAGCCTAGGTGCTTATTTTGGATTAGGAAATCCAAAATGGCTAAATATTTGATAATAATAACTTCTACGGATAGATAATCAAAGGGAGAGAAAAAAGAAAAAGCTTCTTGGCTTCCTTTATCACTTCCCTTTTTATTCAAAGAAACCAAAATTCATGAGTCTGTACTAATTTGTACCACCGGTGCTCATATAGATAGGATGAGATATCCATACGACATGTGAGTGCATGCTATGTTGGTTTAGTGTTTTGAGATGCGCCTAGTAAACCATCTTGTATGCACTCAACTATTTTATTTATTTAGATCCGATTTCATATTACACGACCTTTGTGACATTCTACACAATAATTAAAATTGTAGTCCTTTGGAATAAGCTAGCACTAGCTCTTGGAATGGCATTTCCAATCATGGGCCTTTAATTGCGCAATTAGATTGCTCATCTCAAAATCTTATTTTACGTTGGCATTGTTGTGGGAAAGGTCCAATCACTCACAATGCTACCTAGCATAGAAGTGAGTTCCTATATTATGTAGCCAATTCAATGCAAGCTCAATTTTGCTCGGCGCAAATTGCCTTAAACTATTGATGGGTCATTAATGAATTTGATGTTCATCTTCGTCTTAATTTTTCACCAAGAAATAGCCTACTTATTGTTTTCACTTATAAATTTAATGTATTGACCATGGTGTTGTCAAGTTATTGTGGCTTGCACAATTTTACTTCTAGGTAAGAACATATATATGAAATGTTTATTAAAAAAGCAATATTTAAGACGCAAGACTTTGCATATACAACTTCTCGGACGCACATGTAGTTTTATTCATGAACTTCTCGTATGTTCAACCCGCCTGATTAGAAAGACCATGTGTAAACCTTATGTGCCCCATCAATTTCCAAAAACAACGTACCACAGACTCCATACTCAAATGCACGACATACGCTCGCATCCATCTTATGAATGCACAAGCACACACATGTCGAAGCGAGAACATTCAAGAGGTTGGGCTTGCACACCTTGAGAGTGACGAAGCAATGTGGCATTATGTATGTAAATCAATCATGTCTCTACAATTATGATTTGAAGTTTTCAATTCTTTATATGGAGAAAACAATTAAGAAAAAGAACCGATAAATCTCAACCAATATATTATTGATTATTTTTGAAAAGTTACACATGTCCGCATGGTAGCTTTGTTATCAAGTACAACAAACTCATGTAATCTAGAAGATGGCACCTCCAACGAAGGGTTGTTGCCACGACAACGCAGGGTTCATCAAGAAGGCAGCGACCAACGGGTTAGCCGCGCCAAAGGGCCGAGTGGCGCTAGCGGCGGCAAAAGGGTTAGCTGCGCCAATGGGTTGAGTGGCGACAAAGGCGGCGAATTAATCGGGTTAGCCAACGCTAAAGGGCTAAGTGGCGACAAGGCGGCACCAACGGGTTAGCCGGCGAAAGGGCCGAGTGGCGGCGGGCGGCGGCCAGTGGGTTAGCCGCGCCAATGGGTTGAGTGGTGACAAGGCAGCAGCCAATGGGTTAACTGCTGACAATGGGTTGAGTGGTGACAGGGCGGCAGCCAACGGGTTAGCCACCGCCAATGGGTTGAGTGGCGACAAGGCGGCGACCAACGGGTTGGTTGTTTGCCAAAGGGCTAAGTGGCGCTTGGGTGGCAGCCAATGGGTTAGCCGCTAATAATGGGTTGAGTGGCGATAAGGCGGTGGCCAATGGGTTAGCCGCCGCCAATGGGTTAAAGGCTAGCCGACCGAGTTTGGTAGGTATTGTTGCCGGTGTTGTGCTTGCGATGGTTATTTGCGCCGAGGATTGCTTTGTGCAATTGGGCCGATGGTTGTTGTAAGATGCTTGCAGCGAAGCGCTGCGGTAGCCCGGTTGCCCGCACAATTGGGTTTTGATACCCCGCAGCAGTAAATGGTGTGAGGAACTGTGGAGCAATACCACAGGTTGGAGCAAATGGGATCTGTGGAAGACAGACAAAGATTTGCCGCGCCATTGAGAGAGCAAGGAGCGCAAGGAATGCAAATATCTTGGCCGCCATTCTTGCTAAGAGGTTGCTAGTGTGTTTCACTTTGGTATGTTTCTGATTCTCTCAATGATATGGGCAATGCATTAACTAGTAGTTTTGGGTCTATTTATACAAGTGAGAGGTTATGTACATCTATCTATATTTTGGCTTTTGCCAAACAATAGATGACATGGCGCCTAGTCGATATCGACACTTAGTGATCGATCTTATTGAATTATATGGCCTATGTTGGTTCCACTACATGCTAGAAACATGTGTCCTTATCTATTGTTGTTCTGGCTGATACATCATGAATGTCATGCATGATCGCTTAACCTTTACACATGTCAAAGCCTTAGCCACGTCATATATGTTCCACTTTGTTAACACGATGAGTATGTTAAGTTGTCACTTGCTCACATGTACCACGACCTTTATAACAAACTTTCTTGTAGGATTGTACTCATGACTAAAACATACGCAATACTTAGCTTAGTAGTTATCAAGTAATGAATGGACAAATACTACAAGATCGCCTTGAAATGTATAGATGCATGCACACACATACAAGATGCGAAAATGGAACTACTATATTTACATTTGGTCTTTGCCACACACTCCCTCGGTTCTATATTATAGCTCACTTTAGCATTATCTAAAATTAAGGTCGTCTTACTTTGACAAAGTTTTAAGTAAAATTAAGTAAAAATTGCTCAAAAATGTATCTCATGAAGAGTTCAACAAATCAAACTTGGTGTCCAAGATTTTTCTTAGTTTTTCGAAGAAATATGTCAAGGTTTGGGAAGAGGGAAAAGCTAGGGCAACTAATAAACAAAAATGGAGGGAGTATTTGTTGGACTCGACCGCATAATTCAAATAGACGTACATCCTGCTTGTACATGTAGAACGGTGAATCACATATTTGATGCAACTTTTCTACCTTCCAATAGCTGTGGTATGAATCCATTCTTTAATATAATGATGAAAAGGGACGTAATAACCCCGCTACCCATCCAAAACATAAGTTCAGAGTCCAAGGCATAGATCCATTTCAAGAAGAGAGCAACATGACCATTAGCATCAACCGTTCTTAGCTATGCTGCAAAAAAAAAGTAACACAAACACGACCGAGGTAGGCATTGGCACTAAATTTTCAAGTGAAAAATTACAACATCCAAACTTGAACTCCCATGACAAGACATTCCTCAAATTCTTCACCTCTAGAACAATGAGCACATAGCTACACTTATTTAATTCCTAAGAGACTACGCAATGATATTTTGGTTTTCCCTACCCATGGGCTGAATCTTGTCTCAATGGAGCTCAAGAACATTAGGCCAAAAAGGCTGATGGCTAGCCTAGGTGCTTATTTTGGATTAGGAAATCCAAAATGGCTAAATATTTGATAATAATAACTTCTATGGATAGATAATCAAAGGGAGAGAAAAAAAAAAAAAGCTTCTTGGCTTCCTTTATCACTTCCCTTTTTATTCAAAGAAACCAAAATTCATGAGTCTGTACTAATTTGTACCACCGGTGCTCATATAGATAGGATGAGATATCCATACGACATGTGAGTGCATGCTATGTTGGTTTAGTGTTTTGAGATGTGCCTAGTAAACCATCTTGTATGCACTCAACTATTTTATTTATTTAGATCCGATTTCATATTACACGACCTTTGTGACATTCTACACAATAATTAAAATTGTAGTCCTTTGGAATAAGCTAGCACTAGCTCTTGGAATGGCACTTCCAATCATGGGCCTTTAATTGCGCAATTAGATTGCTCATCTCAAAATCTTATTTTACGTTGGCATTGTTGTGGGAAAGGTCCAATCACTCACAATGCTACCTAGCATAGAAGTGAGTTCCTATATTATGTAGCCAATTCAATGCAAGCTCAATTTTGCTCGGCACAAATTGCCTTAAACTATTGATGGGTCATTAATGAATTTGATGTTCATCTTCGTCTTAATTTTTCACCAAGAAATAGCCTACTTATTGTTTTCACTTATAAATTTAATGTATTGACCATGGTGTTGTCAAGTTATTGTGGCTTGCACAATTTTACTTCTAGGTAAGAACATATATATGAAATGTTTATTAAAAAAGCAATATTTAAGACGCAAGACTTTGCATATACAACTTCTCGGACGCACATGTAGTTTTATTCATGAACTTCTCGTATGTTCAACTGCCTGATTAGAAAGACCATGTGTAAACCTTATGTGCCCCATCAATTTCCAAAAACAACGTACCACAGACTCCATACTCAAATGCACGACATACGCCGCATCCATCTTATGAATGCACAAGCACACACATGTCGAAGCGAGAACATTCAAGAGGTTGGGCTTGCACACCTTGAGAGTGACGGCAATGTGGCATTATGTATGTAAATCAATCATGTCTCTACAATTATGATTTGAAGTTTTCAATTCTTTATATGGAGAAAACAATTAAGAAAAAGAACCGGATAAATCTCAACCAATATATTATTGATTATTTTTGAAAGTTACACATGTCCGCATGGTAGCTTTGTTATCAAGTACAACAAACTCATGTAATCTAGAAGATGGCACCTCCAACGAAGGGTTGTTGCCACGACAACGCAGGGTTCATCAAGAAGGCAGCAGCCCAACGGGTTAGCCGCCGCCAAAGGGCCGAGTGGCGGCGGGCGGCACCAAAGGGTTAAAAACCGCTGCCAATGGGTTGAGTGGCGACAAGGCAGCAGCCAACGGGTTAGCCAACGCTAAAGGGCTAAGTGGCGACAAGGCGGCAGCCAACGGGTTAGCCACCGCGAAAGGGCTGAGTGGCGGCGGGCGGCAGGCTTGATGGGTTAGCCGCCAATGGGTTGAGTGGTGACAAGGCAGCGAGCCAATGGGTTAAATGGCGACAATGGGTTGAGTGGTGACGTGGCGGCAGCCAACGGGTTAGCCACCGCCAATGGGTTGAGTGGCGACAAGGCGGCGACCAACGGGTTGGTTGTTTGCCAAAGGGCTAAGTGGCGCTTGGGTGGCAGCCAATGGGTTAGCCGCCGCTAATGGGTTGAGTGGCGATAAGGCGGTGGCCAATGGGTTAGCCGCCGCCAATGGGTTAAGCCGACCGAAAGTGCTGGTAGGTATTGTTGCTGGTGTTGTGCTTTGCGATGGTTATTTGCGCCGAGGATTGCCGTTGCAATTGGGCCGATGGTTGTTGTAAGATGCTTGCCGCGAAGCGCTTGCGGTAGCCCGAAGGCTGCACAATTGGGTTTTGATACCCCGCAGCAGCAAGAATGGTGTGAGGAACTGTGGAGCAATACCACAGGTTGGAGCAAATGGGATCTGTGGAAGACAGACACGGCATTTTGCCGCGCTCATTGAGAGAGCAAGGAGCGCAAGGAATGCAAATATCTTGGCCGCCATTCTTGCTAAGAGGTTGCTAGTGTGTTTCACTTTGGTATGTTTCCGATTCTCTCAATGATATGGGCAATGCATTAACTAGTAGTTTTGGGTCTATTTATACAAGTGAGAGGTTATGTACATCTATCTATATTTTGGCTTTTGCCAAACAATAGATGACATGGCGCCTAGTCGATATCGACACTTAGTGATCGATCTTATTGAATTATATGGCCTATGTTGGTTCCACTACATGCTAGAAACATGTGTCCTTATCTATTGTTGTTCTGCTGATACATCATGAATGTCATGCATGATCGGTTAACCTTTACACATGTCAAAGCCTTAGCCACGTCATATATGTTCCACTTTGTTAACACGATGAGTATGTTAAGTTGTCACTTGCTCACATGTACCACAGCCTTTTATAACAAACTTTCTTGTAGGATTGTACTCATGACTAAAAACATACGCAATACTTAGCTTAGTAGTTATCAAGTAATGAATGGACAAATACTACAAGATCAGGCCTTGAAATGTATAGATGCATGCACACACATACAAGATGCGAAAATGGAACTACTATATTTACATTTGGTCTTTGCCACACACTCCCTCGGTTCTATATTATAGCTCACTTTAGCATTATCTAAAATTAAGGTCGTCTTACTTTGACAAAGTTTTAAGTAAAATTAAGTAAAAATTGCTCTGTCAAAATGTATCTCATGAAGAGTTCAACAAATCAAACTTGGTGTCCAAGATTTTTCTTAGTTTTTCGAAGAAATATGTCAAGGTTTGGGAAGAGGGAAAAGCTAGCGCAACTAATAAACAAAAATAGAGGGAGTATTTGTTGGACTCGACCGCATAATTCAAATAGACGTACATCCTGCTTGTACATGTAGAACGGTGAATCACATATTTGATGCAACTTTTCTACCTTCCAATAGCTGTGGTATGAATCCATTCTTTAATATAATGATGAAAAGGGACGTAATAACCCCGCTACCCATCCAAAACATAAGTTCAGAGTCCAAGGCATAGATCCATTTCAAGAAGAGAGCAACATGACCATTAGCATCAACCGTTCTTAGCTATGCAAAAAAGTAACACAAACACGACCGAGGTAGGCATTGGCACTAAATTTTCAAGTGAAAAATTATAACATCCAAACTTGAACTCCCATGACAAGACATTCCTCAAATTCTTCACCTCTAGAACAATGAGCACATAGCTACACTTATTTAATTCCTAAGAGACTACGCAATGATATTTTGGTTTTCCCTACCCATGGGCTGAATCTTGTCTCAATGGAGCTCAAGAACATTAGGCCAAAAAGGCCGATGGCTAGCCTAGGTGCTTATTTTGGATTAGGAAATCCAAAATGGCTAAATATTTGATAATAATAACTTCTACGGATAGATAATCAAAGGGAGAGAAAAAAAAAAAAGCTTCTTGGCTTCCTTTATCACTTCCCTTTTTATTCAAAGAAACCAAAATTCATGAGTCTGTACTAATTTGTACCACCGGTGCTCATATAGATAGGATGAGATATCCATACGACATGTGAGTGCATGCTATGTTGGTTTAGTGTTTTGAGATGCGCCTAGTAAACCATCTTGTATGCACTCAACTATTTTATTTATTTAGATCCGATTTCATATTACACGACCTTTGTGACATTCTACACAATAATTAAAATTGTAGTCCTTTGGAATAAGCTAGCACTAGCTCTTGGAATGGCATTTCCAATCATGGGCCTTTAATTGCGCAATTAGATTGCTCATCTCAAAATCTTATTTTACGTTGGCATTGTTGTGGGAAAGGTCCAATCACTCACAATGCTACCTAGCATAGAAGTGAGTTCCTATATTATGTAGCCAATTCAATGCAAGCTCAATTTTGCTCGGCACAAATTGCCTTAAACTATTGATGGGTCATTAATGAGTTTGATGTTCATCTTCGTCTTAATTTTTCACCAAGAAATAGCCTACTTATTGTTTTCACTTATAAATTTAATGTATTGACCATGGTGTTGTCAAGTTATTGTGGCTTGCACAATTTTACTTCTAGGTAAGAACATATATATGAAATGTTTATTAAAAAGCAATATTTAAGACGCAAGACTTTGCATATACAACTTCTCGGACGCACATGTAGTTTTATTCATGAACTTCTCGTATGTTCAACTGCCTAATTAGAAAGACCATGTGTAAACCTTATGTGCCCCATCAATTTCCAAAAACAACGTACCACAGACTCCATACTCAAATGCACGACATACGCTCGCATCCATCTTATGAATGCACAAGCACACACATGTCGAAGCGAGAACATTCAAGAGGTTGGGCTTGCACACCTTGAGAGTGACGGCAATGTGGCATTATGTATGTAAATCAATCATGTCTCTACAATTATGATTTGAAGTTTTCAATTCTTTATATGGAGAAAACAATTAAGAAAAAGAACCAGATAAATCTCAACCAATATATTATTGATTATTTTTGGAAAGTTACACATGTCCGCATGGTAGCTTTGTTATCAAGTACAACAAACTCATGTAATCTAGAAGATGGCACCTCCAACGAAGGGTTGTTGCCACGACAACGCAGGGGTTCATCAAGAAGGCAGCAGCCAACGGGTTAGCCGCCGCCAAAGGGCCGAGTGGCAGCGAGGCGGCAGCCAAAGGGTTAGCCGCCGCCAATGGGTTGAGTGGCGACAAGGCGGCAAAGAAACGGGTTAGCCACTGCTAAAGGGCTAAGTGGCGACAAGGCGGCAGCCAACGGTTAGCCGCCGAAAGGGCCGAGTGGCAAATAGGCGGCAAATGGGGTTAGCCGCCGCCAATGGGTTGAGTGGTGACAAGGCAGCAGCCCAATGGGTTAACCGCCGCCAATGGGTTGAGTGGTGACAGGCGGCAGCCAACGGGTTAGCCACCGCCAATGGGTTGAGTGGCGACAAGGCGGCACCAAACGGGTTGGTTGCCGCCAAAGGGCTAAGTGGCGCTTGGGTGGCAGCCAATGGGTTAGCCGCTAATGGGGTTGAGTGGCGCAAGGCGGTGGCCAATGGGTTAGCCGCCAATGGGTTAAGCCGACCGAGTGCTTGGTAGGTATTGTTGCTGGTGTTGTGCTGCGATGGTTATTTGCTTGAGGATTGCCGTTGCAATTGGGCCAGTGGTTGTTGTAAGATGCTTGCCGCGAGCGCTTGCGGTAGCCCGAAGGCCCGCACAATTGGGTTTTGATACCCCGCAGCAAAGAATGGTGTGAGGAACGTGGAGCAATACCACAAGGTTGGAGCAAATGGGATCTGTGGAAGACAGACAAAGATTTTGCCGCGCTCATTGAGAGAGCAAGGAGCGCAAGGAATGCAAATATCTTGGCCGCCATTCTTGCTAAGAGGTTGCTAGTGTGTTTCACTTTGGTATGTTTCTGATTCTCTCAATGATATGGGCAATGCATTAACTAGTAGTTTTGGGTCTATTTATACAAGTGAGAGGTTATGTACATCTATCTATATTTTGGCTTTTGCCAAACAATAGATGACATGGCGCCTAGTCGATATCGACACTTAGTGATCGATCTTATTGAATTATATGGCCTATGTTGGTTCCACTACATGCTAGAAACATGTGTCCTTATCTATTGTTGTTCTGCTGATACATCATGAATGTCATGCATGATCAGTTAACCTTTACACATGTCAAAGCCTTAGCCACGTCATATATGTTCCACTTTGTTAACACGATGAGTATGTTAAGTTGTCACTTGCTCACATGTACCACAGCCTTTATAACAAACTTTCTTGTAGGATTGTACTCATGACTAAAACATACGCAATACTTAGCTTAGTAGTTATCAAGTAATGAATGGACAAATACTACAAGATCAGGCCTTGAAATGTATAGATGCATGCACACACATACAAGATGCGAAAATGGAACTACTATATTTACATTTGGTCTTTGCCACACACTCCCTCGGTTCTATATTATAGCTCACTTTAGCATTATCTAAAATTAAGGTCGTCTTACTTTGACAAAGTTTTAAGTAAAATTAAGTAAAAATTGCTCTGTCAAAATGTATCTCATGAAGAGTTCAACAAATCAAACTTGGTGTCCAAGATTTTTCTTAGTTTTTCGAAGAAATATGTCAAGGTTTGGGAAGAGGGAAAAGCTAGCGCAACTAATAAACAAAAATAGAGGGAGTATTTGTTGGACTCGACCGCATAATTCAAATAGACGTACATCCTGCTTGTACATGTAGAACGGTGAATCACATATTTGATGCAACTTTTCTACCTTCCAATAGCTGTGGTATGAATCCATTCTTTAATATAATGATGAAAAGGGACGTAATAACCCCGCTACCCATCCAAAACATAAGTTCAGAGTCCAAGGCATAGATCCATTTCAAGAAGAGAGCAACATGACCATTAGCATCAACCGTTCTTAGCTATGCTGCAAAAAAGTAACACAAACACGACTGAGGTAGGCATTGGCACTAAATTTTCAAGTGAAAAATTACAACATCCAAACTTGAACTCCCATGACAAGACATTCCTCAAATTCTTCACCTCTAGAACAATGAGCACATAGCTACACTTATTTAATTCCTAAGAGACTACGCAATGATATTTTGGTTTTCCCTACCCATGGGCTGAATCTTGTCTCAATGGAGCTCAAGAACATTAGGCCAAAAAGGCTGATGGCTAGCCTAGGTGCTTATTTTGGATTAGGAAATCCAAAATGGCTAAATATTTGATAATAATAACTTCTACGGATAGATAATCAAAGGGAGAGAAAAAAGAAAAAGCTTTTTGGCTTCCTTTATCACTTCCCTTTTTATTCAAAGAAACCAAAATTCATGAGTCTGTACTAATTTGTACCACCGGTGCTCATATAGATAGGATGAGATATCCATACGACATGTGAGTGCATGCTATGTTGGTTTAGTGTTTTGAGATGCGCCTAGTAAACCATCTTGTATGCACTCAACTATTTTATTTATTTAGATCCGATTTCATATTACACGACCTTTGTGACATTCTACACAATAATTAAAATTGTAGTCCTTTGGAATAAGCTAGCACTAGCTCTTGGAATGGCACTTCCAATCATGGGCCTTTAATTGGGCAATTAGATTGCTCATCTCAAAATCTTATTTTACGTTGGCATTGTTGTGGGAAAGGTCCAATCACTCACAATGCTACCTAGCATAGAAGTGAGTTCCTATATTATGTAGCCAATTCAATGCAAGCTCAATTTTGCTCGGCAAAATTGCCTTAAACTATTGATGGGTCATTAATGAATTTGATGTTCATCTTCGTCTTAATTTTTCACCAAGAAATAGCCTACTTATTGTTTTCACTTATAAATTTAATGTATTGACCATGGTGTTGTCAAGTTATTGTGGCTTGCACAATTTTACTTCTAGGTAAGAACATATATATGAAATGTTTATTAAAAAGCAATATTTAAGACGCAAGACTTTGCATATACAACTTCTGGACGCACATGTAGTTTTATTCATGAACTTCTCGTATGTTCAACTGCCTAATTAGAAAGACCATGTGTAAACCTTATGTGCCCCATCAATTTCCAAAAACAACGTACCACAGACTCCATACTCAAATGCACGACATACGCTCGCATCCATCTTATGAATGCACAAGCACACACATGTCGAAGCGAGAACATTCAAGAGGCCGGGCTTGCACACCTTGAGAGTGACGAAGCAATGTGGCATTATGTATGTAAATCAATCATGTCTCTAGAATTATGATTTGAAGTTTTCAATTCTTTATATGGAGAAAACAATTAAGAAAAAGAACCAGATAAATCTCAACCAATATATTATTGATTATTTTTTGGAAAGTTACACATGTCCGCATGGTAGCTTTGTTATCAAGTACAACAAACTCATGTAATCTAGAAGATGGCACCTCCAACGAAGGGTTGTTGCCACGACAACGCAGGGTTCATCAAGAAGGCAGCAGCCAACGGGTTAGCCGCTGCCAAAGGGCCGAGTGGCGGCAGGGCGGCAAAAGGGTTAGCCGCCGCCAATGGGTTGAGTGGCGACAAGGCGGCGACCAACGGGTTAGCCACTGCTAAAGGGCTAAGTGGCGACAAGGCGGCAGCCAACGGGTTAGCCGCCACGAAAGGGCTGGCAGTGGCAAAGGGCGGCAGCCAGTGGGTTAGCCGCTGCCAATGGGTTGAGTGGTGACAAGGCAGCAGCCAATGGGTTAATCACGCCAATGGGTTGAGTGGTGACAGGGCGGCAAATTAACGGGTTAGCCACCGCCAATGGGTTGAGTGGCGACAAAGCGGCAGCCAACGGGGTTGGTTGCTGCCAAAGGGCTAAGTGGCGCTTGGGTGGCAGCCAATGGGTTAGCCGCTGCTAATGGGTTGAGTGGCAGTAAGGCGGTGGCCAATGGGTTAGCCGCCAATGGGTTAAGCTGACTGAGTGCTGGTAGCAAGGCTAGTTTACTGAGTGCTGGTAGGTACTGTTGCTGGTGTTGTGCTGCGATGATTACTTGCGCTGAGGATTGCTGTTGCAATTGGGCTAGTGGTTGTTGTAAGATGCTTGCCGCGAGCGCTTGCGGTAGCCTGAAGGTCTGCACAACTGGGTTTTGATACCCCAGAGCAGTAAATGGTGTGAGGAACTGTGGAGCAATACCACAGGTTGGAGCAAATGGGATCTGTGGAAGAAAGACAGCATTTGCAGAGCTCATTGAGAGAGTAAGGAGCGCAAGAAACGCAAATATCTTAGCCGCCATTCTTGCTAAGAGGTTGCTAGTGCGTTTCACTTTGGTATGTTTCTGATTCTCTTAATGATATGGGCAATGCATTAACTTGTAATTTTGGGTCTATTTATACAAGTGAGAGGTTATTTACATCTATCTAGATTTTTGCTTTTGCCAAACAATAGATGACATGGCGCCTAGTCGATATTGACACTTAGTGATCGATCTTATTGAATTATATGGCCTGTGTTGGTTCCACTACATGCTAGAAACATGTGGCCTTATCTATTGTTGTTCTGCTGATACATCATGAATGTCATGCATGATCAGTTCACCTTTACACATGTCAAAGCCTTAGCCACGTCATATATGTTCCACTTTATTAACATGATGAGTATGTTAAGTTGTCATATGTTAAGTTGTCACTTGCTCACATATTCCACAGCCTTTATAAAAAAACGTTCTTGTAGGATTGTACACATGACTAAAACATACGCAATACTTAGCTTAGTAGTTATCATGTAATGAATGGACAAATACTACAAGGTCATGAATAATTGAGGCTCTAGGCATTAGTGGATACGGTTGGATTTTTAACCATCACAGTTAATAGAACTGCACTGTATTGCAAAACTGAAACTATAGTCGTGTAGTGCATCGAGAAACACAATTGTATCAAATCAAAGATTCGCACATTGCTTGGGGGTGTTAAGATCCAGAGCTGTAAAGTTTTAGAGTGTCGCATTAGATGTAATATGAGATATTGTATGGGGTGTTAGAATAGTAATAAAAAAACTAGAAGATTCCCCGCATGTTGCCATGGCAATCATGAAGAATTTAGAATCAAATTAAGTAAAAATAGCATGGATACCTTGCATAAATAAGTTGAAAGTTAGTGGGATGACATGGCTAATTAGTGGGAAATGATATGGATAATTAGTGGAATATGATATGGATTGCTTGCATGTTTAGATAGAACTTATAGTGGGGATTAACTTTATAAGAGATATAGATACATTATGAACTAGGAAACCGTGAAACAAATTTTAAACCTAATTAATCCGTCATTAGCACATATTTATTGTAGCACTATATTGTCAAAGTATATGGACTAATTAAGCTTAAAAGATTAATCTCGCAAAAATACTCGCAATCTATACAATTAGTTAATTTTTAGTCTATATTTAATACTTCATGCATGTATATTTTTTGCCTTTTGAGGTTCAGAGAAATAATCAGAAGTTAATCTGGTGCTATATACTATACTCCGTCATAGAATAACTTATTCGATCTATAGCATCTCTATTTACAATAATGTTTATAATAAATTAGGGTAAAGTAAATATACATTTACGACATATGTGTTACTATAATTGATGATATGATATTTATCATAAAGTTATAGTATCACTTTGGAGGAGTCACAATAATCTCATAGATTAGTTCTACATCAACCCAAAATGACTAGTTCTTGAGCAGTTTCAAATACGAAATTCTATAGAGTACAAAACTTACTTCCTCTGTCTCAAAAACAAGGTTGCTATGAGATGCGTGCTAATCAATTTTTCTCAATTTTGACCAGTTTTTAGAATAGACATGTAACATTTATATTTCTAAATAAATTTATTAACTGATCTATCCAATAATATTCATTATGTATTATAAATATTAATATTCTTTTATATATAATTGGTTAGAGTTAAGAAAAGCTGATTTCTGGAAAAGCAAGAATGACTTCTATTCTATGACGGAGTATAGTATATATGTATGTGAAATATATAACCTATCATATCAGTCCTGTGTCCAATCCCAGCACAACAACGAGGAGGAGTCCAGATCGGCTGCTGGATCGATTCCGGAAAGGAAGAGCAGACACCGTGGATTGTAACGGATTAGATGATCGATTTGGAGTACGCAATAAATCCTCCCCCTGTAGGCTGTGTAGACAATACTATATAATCGGACGATGCACGGTGCCGGATTTACAACCAGAAGAGAGGAGGCTAGTTGGAATAGACGTGTTCTCCCTTTCCAAAAACAAGAAGCATCGGCAACTCGATCCGCATCTCGCGGCTGTAGACACAGCGAGGAGGCACTGCAAGGCTGATAGATGGCAGCTGCTGAGCGCTGATCCGCCAGTGGCGAAGCTACATTCATCTATCGGGGTCGGCCGACCCCGACGATTTTGCCGTGATCTTTTTTACCCAGCGATTTTTGGCCACATTAGACCCCGGCAAAAATTATCTGTGACCCCAGCAGCTCGGCCGTCCATCGCGGCATCGCGTCAGCCCATCCCTCTCCCTCATTCGCACGGATCAAGAATAAGCCCAATAGCACACCCAAATAC
>JADLZL010008341.1:0-148551 GCA_015844335.1 Chrysopogon serrulatus | reverse complement strand
GCTAATACTTGAACAGACAACCATCGTTCCTTCTGAAAGGATCTAAGTCATCTAGTTCTAAATAATCAAAGTAGTTGATATAACTGGAGTTCCTCATTCTCCACCAAGAGAACTAAATTGGGAGGATGTTGTCAAAGATGGTCCTGGTGGTACACTGTCACTGGCCTTGCCATTTTATCAGCATGAAACTTCCCTAGTTCATTTAAGAGTACTCCCTCTGTCCACAAAAGAATGCAACTATGGGATCCGTACTGGTCAAACTAGTTCAAGTTTGACCAAGTTTATAGTAAATAGTATTAGCATTTATGTCTCCAAATAAACTTATTATGAAAATATATTCTATAATAACGAATCTGATGGTACTTATTTTGTATCATGAATGCTAATACTTTTGTATATATAAATTGTCAAAGTTCAAATTGTTTGACTCATTGAAAACGAGAATTGCATTTTTTTTGTGGACGGAGTACCCTACTTTGACGTTATCCATGCTTAGTCCTATGAAGCATAGACAATTTCCAACAGTCATTTGATTTGTTGATTCCTTTTAGATGGTTCGACCGTTCAAGTTTATGTCACTTGAATGCCATTCATTTATTTCACCAGTGTTAAATTCTTGGTTTAATGCTTCAAGTTGAAGTAATTCAGACAAAACTTGTATTTTCAGGGCACCTACTTACATCATAAGGAAATCAGAGCTGCACAAGGAGTCAAAATATCTGCTCAGGTGGACACAGTTTTTATATTTGGCAATTCCTGAGTTTTATGGCAGTGTATTAACGATTGCTTTCTTCAGGGTCTTGAACATGCAATTGCAGGGACAGCTCTTTACGTGTTAGGTCCTGATGATGATTTAGACAAACTGAAGGAAGCTGTTATGGAAGAGATGGCACGAGTTAGGAGCCGGATTGATAGGAGCGGTGAGGGTGTCTATGTACAGGCATCTACGCTTGGGTCTTTGGAAGCTCTCACTGAGTTCTTGAAGAGCCCTGCTGTGAATATTCCCTTCTGTGATTTTAGTATAGGGCCAGTGCACAAGAAGGATGTTATGAAGGCTAGTGTTATGCTTGAGAGAAAGAAAGAATATGCAACTATCTTGGCCTTTGATGTCAAAGTGATGCCTGATGCCCGCGATCTTGCAGAAGAGTCTGGTGTGAGGATCTTTGTGGCAGATATAATATACCACCTGTTTGACCAATTTACAGCATACATTAAGAACCTCAAGGAAGAGAAGAAGAAGGAAAGCGCTGAAGAAGCTGTGTTCCCTTGTGTTCTTAAGATTATGCCAAACTGTGTCTTCAACAAGAAGGATCCAATTGTTTTGGGTGTTGATGTCCTTGAAGGAATAGCCAAGGTATTTTGTTATCATCAACACTCTACTCTTACTCTCCTTTTTCCATGTTGCTTTGTTAATTAGTTAGACCGAAATAGCTGAGGCACGAATGAATCCATTATGCTCTTGTCTAGGAACTAAAGTATTGTGTAAAGATTTGGAGACTTGAATGTTATGTTCACTGTTTTGGAGGGAAATCAACATCTCATCAACACTTATGACTTTCTTGTTCCATGTCAAGCTACTATGTTTGGCTTTCCCATACCAAGTTATGACCATTGACCACATTTCCAGATATGTATGTTGTCCTGATTTCTTGGTTTCCCTTGTCATTTTTAGGTGGGAACTCCTCTCTGCATACCCACTAAAGAATTTATTGATATTGGGAAGATTGCCTCAATTGAAATCAATCACAAGCAAGTTGATATGGCTACAAAAGGGCAGAAGGTCGCTATTAAGGTTGGTGGAATCATCTGCAGCACTATTCCAAGATGATTCTGTATATTATTATAATAATCATTTTCTTGGGTTTGTGAACAGATTATCGCGAACAATTCTGACGAGCAGCAGAGGAGCTTTGGCAGGCACTTCGATATGGAAGATGAGCTTGTCAGCCGGATATCAAGACGATCAATTGATATTTTGAAACAAAACTACAGGGTAAGTCCAATCCTCCACCCTTGTTTTTCATGTGTGCCACATAAATCAGTACCAGTTACTGATTTTCCTATTTTGTTATTAAAATGCAGGAGGATTTGTCTATTGAAGACTGGAAACTTGTTGTAAAGTTGAAAGCAATATTGAAGATACAATGAGATACCCCAACCCCCACCTGTCCATAAACCGGCAATCGCATGGAAAAGAGACTACTGATAATTTGGGGAGGCTGGCAGTCTTAAATATCAGCAGTAAAACTGGGAGTTGTGAGGCTGAGGTTCTGTGGCGCCACATCCATGTTTACACTGGAGTTCCCCAGGGAGGGTTACCAATTTTGATACAGTTTGATTTTGCAATTTGCTCAGAAGGCGCTTCATTTTACAACCGCATTCTGTAATAACATGAGATCTTGTGATAAGGAATTAACGTTTGTTTTCCATGGCTTGAACTTCACTTTTCATGAACTATCGAGCCAACCACCAATGAATTGTGTAATATACTACATGCTATGGAAAGTATGTTCTTTTGTTAACGAGTTGGAGATGCCCTGCATTACGATGGAAAGGCTTCCATCGTGAACTGAACCTAAATAAATGGGTAATTAGACGGGCCTTTCTGCAATGTCCAGTGGAGTTGGCTTGTTGCATATCCTGGGTATTTGTCTCCCTGACATTATTTGAGCCGCCGTTGGGATTTGCATAACAAATTATGGGGCGTCAGGCGAACTATATAAAGATCTTAACAACTGCTGTCGCCTCAATTAAAAACAAGTGGATATCTGAAGGTTTCGAGGAAGATGAATAAAAGTTTTGAACTTTTTTTGTATTTTTTTTTCTTTAGAGTTCTGTTTGTAAAAAAGTCGGTGAATACGCTAAGATTAAACATGTTCCTTCTAAAAAAGTCTCTTCTACCTCTCAAAATTACCACTGGTTTAATTTTCCTCCTGAAATCTTTTTAACTCACTTCTATTCCTTGAACTCTCGCTGTGGTATAATTTTCTACTTCAAATCTTATATCATTGAGGTTTAACTTCCCTCCTCAAATTTTAAAAAAAAAATATTACTTTCACCTCTGATCCGTCCTATGTGCTTTAAGACTTTTCCATTCCACGTGTCGTTGATGCATGTCTCCGCTATTTTTGCAGGCTTTGCAGTAGCCTGCTACAAATGTGAGCGTCGATAGGCCGTAGAGACACGCCATGGCTTCAAAAAGCGTCTCTGCTAAATGTTTTAAAGAAACTACTAGAGGCAGATTTTGCCCTTGAACAAGTAACAATTACAGAGGCAGCTATCCGAAAGGAGAAAGAATATAAGAATTGTGGGAAAAACTCACTGCAGACATTACAGTTCGAGTACCCTAGCAAAAGAAAATAATCCTCTCACCCAAAATCAGGAACCACCAACTGAATTAAACGCCTCGTGCATCAACCACCAACTAATGCAGCGTAATAACTCCATGTGGGATGGTGGTGGGCTGATATCATAACAGGGCGTGTCCAGCTGCACGAATATGCTCATCCACGCAGTAACAATCGTCTGCTCATAGCGAAGCAGCGCCATTAAATTGTACGGCACCCTTGCTTCTGAATGGTAGCCCGTGGTTCCTGAGCATGCGATGCAAAACAAAGTGCATTGCTCACCAGCACAAGAATCTGGACTGCCTTGGTTTGTGGTACCATTCCAGCCCCCCCATATGCTTCATTCATTTGTTGTGGCAATGTCTGATTTCTTTTCATCATCAACCTCTGCAGGTGATCCTGATTCATGGGCAATCTCATTAGGCTCAGATGAGTTGGCCGACTGACAAACAGTGTCACCAGATTCAGGCAAGGCATTGCCAGGCTCAGAAGAGCTGCAAGGTTCATTTGCTGCTCCCTCTGCGTTTGATGCTTCAGCCGCACCTCCAGTCTGGCCCTCCTGAGCATCCACAGACCGCTCAGCCTCATGGGATGCACTATCCTCTTCTGTACACAAAATTTTCTCACTGGCCGTAGTAGCATCATTGTCGTTAGCAACTTCTGCTACTTCCATGGCCTCCTCAACAGGACCATTTTCAAGGGATGCACTTTCCAGCAGTGACTCGGTGCCAGTGGTTTCACCAGTTAGCACTTCATCAGTTTCCTCTGTGTTCAAGGAAATCTCTTCAGAATCGGGGGATGATGAAGGAACAGAGGCAGCTAGGCGGTCATTGATTCCTCTATCACCATCAAACGTAAACCAGTTTGAATTTGTGAAGAGGGAACTGCTGCAGAATGCACACTCTATAAGCCACATCTCACTTGTAGCGAGGACAGTTTAGGTCACTGAAAAACATTAATTACCTGTCCTGATCATCCCCCAAACGCAACGAAGATATTACTACTTCAGCTGACTCGTCATCAAAGTAGACATCCTGAAAGACATGCACAGGAATAAGCTCATAGATAATCCATGTCTGTTATAGCATGATACAATATGTTTTTAATTATCAAATCAAAAGTATTGACCATGTACCAATATTATATTGACTGTATTGAAGTAAAACAATAGAAATATTTACAAAAAAATAGCACCGTAAGCATACCTCATCATCTCGTTCATGAGATCCTTGTGCCTGCAATAATCAAACATGAAATATGTTATACATAGATAGCACCATAATGTTAGCAATGAAGGTAATATTAGTATATTGCAATTATCTGGGAGAATCCCAAGGTTTTATTTTTATATAAAATCATATGGTTGAAATGTTTAATTGTAAAAAAGCACCAGTGAAGATATTGACAGATTCAGGAATTCAACACACTTTTTTCCCCCTAAATAAACACCAGTTTACAAAATTATAAACACAAGAAAATCTTGTTAAGAAAACTGATGGAAATCACCTCTTCAATGTCATCATTGCTGTATATCCCATATCGAAATGCCTGGCTCAGATTATTAGCAAGTGCTGCCACATCATAGTCTCTGTCTCGGAAGTCATCGTCATCGCTATCCCTCCCACGATCATGTAGAGAAGTCGGACGGCTGCAGCATAAAACATCAGCCAACAGTCAGGAAGAAATATACAATTTACCACAGATAAATCACAAGTCTTTCAGCCAATAATCAGAAAGCCCAGGATGGGAAAAGAACGTACCCACATGCCCAATGGTAAACGTTCTCCACCTCATTGCGTTTGACCAGGACATCTGTTTGCCATACAGCCCACTCGCTGTTCTCCTATAAATACAAGTTTATAAATGTAAATGAGTGCATGACACAACAACAGTTCCAAATTGTTGGCCAAAGATGAAAAGGAAATTGGAAATACCTGCAAGTGACTCTGGATCATGCTGTTACTATTTCCCAATTGAATGAGCTTATTTGATATTCGAGTTATATGTCCAATATTCCCAATTCTTGGAGGTTCTTTCCCTTCTGACGGTAAAGTTGGCTACAAACACAAGGCATAATCAAAATTCTGGCGGACATAGCCCAGCAAAGAAAAAGCCAAGATGACAAGCATCCAGAAATAGATTTACCCCATTAGACTTCACTGGTAGAGATGGACCTTTTTCAGCAGCAAGGATTTTACCGACAAGGCCGCAGTCATTAAGGATATGGTCAGTTAATTGATTCCTTTTAACCTCAAGGCAAGAAACAATAATGTTCTCAACATGGTGATGCAAAAAGTTATTATAAGGGTACCTGCAGCAACAGGCAATTTATGAGGATTTTCCTTTAACAGTGATTGCTAAGGAATAAAACACACAGTAGCCCACTTACTGAAAAAATAAATCAATGCAATGCTTTATCACTGATTGGCTTATTAGCTCCTTCTCAGCAATTTCGCTACCAATTGTTAGCAAAACAGAGATGAACTCTACAATCTGAAACAGAAGTGTAATTTATTAAAACAAAACTAAACAAGAAAGGACTCCAAAGAGACACATTGAATGAAGGAAACAATTAACTGGACCATCTGAGCCTGGCCTAACTGCAGAGTTATGCAAGGTGGACAACAGTTGAGGCCATCAAACTCAGATTGAAAACCATATCTCACTCAGAAGCTACCCCATCATATATCCTCATGCACGGTATAAATAACAGTAAAGTCTATAAAGCCGTAGGTAAGCCCTGGATAGCATTAATACTTTGATCAAGTAACTAACTGGAAACTTAAGAATAATTTATTCAGGAGGGAAAAATGTCTTAAGCAAAAGAAAACTAACCATATATGCTCAAACTAAAAATAAGAGATCCACAACATCTGAGCATACCTTCAAACGGTGTTTTCCAAGAGGAGGACGCAGACATCCATAAGTTGTAGGCAAAATATTTTCAGAAGAAGTAATGTCCAGTAACTTCAGCAAGTCACCTAAGATGTTATTGCAGGTATACTGGTAAGTTCTCGGAAAGGCAATCAAGTATTTCATATTTTCATTAAACATGCCAGGTGTGCACATGACAAGGAGAATGTGTGTGATGGAAAGCAGGAGTGTAACAAGTGAAAAGCATATAAACAATACAAGTAGCATTAAGTAGAAAGAATCAATCACAGAGCACTCACCTAAACTCTCCAGCATACCATCAACTGTTTCTGGAGTGGCTGTGACCAGCGTCCCATGAGTTAAGTTGCTTCTAAATGCTTGGTAAGAGGCTGATGCCAATCTTTTGGGGTCCAACAAAGATATACACACTGACAATGAATGAACCAGAACAGATTTTGGTCTTGACTCTTCAAGAGCGTGACGAAACAACCTACCAACAAAACTGATACCAGGAACGAGTAAAGAAAAATGAACATAATAATAGCTCACAAAGGAAGGGATATGATGCACAAGAGTTGCATTTTTTTGATTGCACAAATTAAAATGAAAAGGACAAACCTTGGGCTGCATATTTTTGCAGCAAGAGCAGGAGGGGCACATCGAGTTACCGCAGAAAGGATTTCAGCAGCATTTGCATGCACTTCAGGAGAGTCCTGTTTGGTCAAGGCAACAGATATATGAGCTCCTTACTGGCAATATATCCAAAAAACATATGAATTCTACTAAGACAACAAACAAATAACCTCCGCAACCACTGCAATTACAGCTTAATAATGACATGGTTTAGCGCCCAACATATGTCACACAGCACTATATTATTGAGTGATCAAGTGAACTTACTGATGAGCTAAATTTATCCACAATCAATTCCAGTACATCTGTATTCTCTAACCAATGCAATGTATCCGCGAAATTTGAGTATATGGTTTCATCAGCGCCAATCAATCTCATCAACACCTGTTTTACAATCAAATTGATAAACAACACCAACCAAAGGCACTCACAAAACCAGATAGAGAATGAGTTCAATATCTTGCCTCCATTATTGATGTGATACCAATGAGGTCAACAAGCTGGCCAATAATATCTGGATGCTCCTAAAAAAAGATAAAAGAAAAAAACACAAGCAAACATAAATTGGAATGTCCACAAACACCATCTTTCCAGCAAGTATAGTATCCAAAGACAGTGTGGGCAATGAGCAGAACTGAGATATCACAATCGCAGAGAAAATAAAGGATTCCAATAATAGACCATAAATCATATTTTATGCACCCATACAAAGTCAACAATATAATATATCATGGATTCCAGTCAGTCTGCAAGAGCATACAAAGTCAAAAACACAATATATCATGGATGCCAGTCAGTCTGAAAGAGCATACAAAGTCAAAAACATAATATATCATGGATTCCAGTCAGTCTGCAAGAGCAAGGCAACAACATACATAACAAAGGAGAAGCAGGTAAGCACAACAAGACTTACACGAATAAGTTCACTGACATGGGCAAACAATCAATCAGCAATCTTTGGTTGGTAAAACAGAATATGAATGTGCATTCAAAGCAGGCAGAACAGGTCAAGCTCGAGGTTACCTAGCAACACATTGAAAAAAGGGTATAGTAGCAACAATCTACATTTTACAGAACAGATCAGCAATACCTGAACATAATTCATAAGAGGAGCAGTCTTCCGTAGCATCAAACATATAACCACCTAAAATGATAAATAACCTGGCTGAACTCCATAATTCATCATAATGCAACAAGAAAAGGGAATTGTGAAGCCCCGTGTGATGGTTAGAAGTAAAGGTGAATTGCAGAGGTCTTGAAGACAACTTTATCATGACCTCTAAAGGAGATGAGGTGGGGGGTACCTTACTGAAGTAACCAGATAACAAGGTACTATGTGGATGGTCAGGTTTTACAAATGAGAAAAGTAAATCCATTAACTGTAACAGAAGGAAGGAGATTGTTAGACAGAATGAACTTGTGGAGTAAAATGTTCCAAAGAAATGTGCTAACAAGTGAATATATTTACCTCAACATCCTCTACCAAAGTTCTCAAAATAATGTCAATTTCACAAGTAAAAATCTCACAAGCGATAAATGGAAACCTGCAAGAGATAGACAAGTGAAGTTTGACAAGGCTAATCAGCAAACTAGTTTAATATATGATATGACATGGCAACGAATAACAAATATCCATAGCATACTTGAAAGATTGTTTCTTCTCTGAATCCTCTGGAACTTCTTCCACAATGTAATGAAGTAACTGCTCCACTTGGGCCTTATCTCGCAAGCTAGATACAGAATTCAAATATTTTAGGCAGGGAAACAAACCTACAATAAGGTGAAGTGCAGTTGAAAGCTATGTTCACACAAATCGCTATATACTATTACTATAACATAGAAACTACTCCTTCCATTCCAAATTATAAAACGCTGACTTTTCTAGATTCATAGTTTTTACTGCACACCTACATATATGTTATGTCTAGATACCTCTGATCTAAAATATAGATACATCGCTTTTGCTATGCACTTAGATATACACTATGTCTAGATACATAGATAAAGCAATGTATTTAGAAATGCCAAAACGTCTTGAATGGCAATACTGTATGGCAGAGCCGCAGAAGTAAAATGCAAAGCAATCTTGAATGAAATGAAAAGGTTGTATATGCAGATGAGTTGCAATTAGAGCTGTTTCTCAACTCTGCATGATAGAACCCCATAGGCTATTCTGATTCATATAGCTATGGCTGAAAAGGATGGATGCCTACGTAAGGACGTCTTTTGATATCTTATTCGTTTATAAATCATATCATTTGCCTGTGAACCAGCAATACATGCCAGATCCATTTATAGAGTGATACATGTTCGACAATACTGAGACATGCTGAAAACTATTGTAGCTTGAAAACAGGTAATGGTCTTACAAATTTATGAGTCGAGTATTCAGCGCTTTGCACTCCTGGATGATTTCATCCTCGTCAAGAAGCTCTTCCAACGTAAAGTTCTCCTTGTCCAGAATTGTATCCACCTGACCAAGAGAAAAAGAAACTTAGGCACGTGGGTGGGAATGTCCCAGTGTATGCTAGTAAATTTTCACAAAAGCCCTGCGACAGTAAAAGAAAAACACATACTAATAAGTAAATGGGACACCAATAAACATGCTGAATCCACTAGACAGTTAGTTACAGTAAAACGAGTACAATGAAACAAAAGAACACATCTAGTGATAATCTGATGAAGAAACTACCACAGGGGCCACTAGTACTACTGAAACTTTCCACAAAGAGTGCTACCTGAACAGAATAAGGATTTATGACTTCTTTATAAGAGAGGAAGAAATAAATAAACAGTAAGCATACTTGACATGAAATTAATTTCCAACACAGGTACAGCAAGTCCCATAAATACTAATGCAACAGAAATAGAAAATATATGTTCCCACTAAGATAGTAACAGAGTGCAGAGAGCCAGAGAGCCTATTTTATTTTTGAACCGGAAATGATTGCCAATGGAATCTGCCCAAACTAGCTCCAGCCAGGCTTATCTGATTCCTTCCTTGCGGAACATCTGCAGTGTGTGTGCGTGCAGCAGGAACATAATGGTGGTCACATAACATAACCCTGCACAGGGAAGCTGTTCCAACATCCACCCATCCAAAGATTCAGCTGGTCGACAGCCAAAAGAGCCGTTGCTGGTGCTGATGCCATTTGTTGATCTAGACTTTTTTTTTCCTCTAATTTGTTTTCGTTTTGTTTATTCCGAAAGCAAGTTCAGTTAATAATGCCACAAAAGGGAGTCTTCTATTGCAGAAAAAGACAGAGAGCACAAACGAAATGTGTGCCTCTCTGTCTCGACAGCACACGGCGGAGGCAGCAGCGAACCCTACGCGCAGCAGGCGTGGTGGCTCTAGAGCAGAGCAGCGCTGATCCGGCTGGCGAGGCGACACCCTCTCTCCTTGCCAGCAGAATGGAAGAGCGAGATTGAAGAGAGAAGTGTGTACTCACGGGCGAGGCCGCGGAGAGGCCGGTCATGCGCCAGAACATGGCGGCGAGGCGGTGGATCCCGCACCAGATCTAGAGTTTGGGCGCCTGAGGCGGGGCAGGGCGAAGCGGCGGCGGAGTCGGGCCCCCCGCGATCGGCGGGGTGGGGCGCGCGAAGCCGCGAAGGTGACAGGGTTTGCGGCGGTGAGCCGGACAGCGGGGTGGCGAGGCGTGGGTGCCCGTGCGAGCGCGAGAGAGAGAGAGGAGCGCCAAGCGCGAGGCGAGGCTTTTGGGGAGGGGAGACCGGGGGAGAGAGAGAGGGGGGGGGGGGGGGGGGGGGGGTAGCCAGGGGTGGGGGGGCCGACACGGCGGCTAGGGAGAGGAGGGAGAAGCACGGAAGATTGAAAATAAAAGGAATTACTCTAATTATGTTTTTATCTGATCTGATTACAATAGCCTATTTATTTATAGTTCTAATAGATTCTAATGGAAAAATCCTTATCAACCATGGACTTTTACTTTTTCTAATTTTATTTCTTTAATTACTACTAATAATAAGGGTAACTAGCAGCGACAACAGCGGAGATCGGTCACGCGGGCAGCGGAAGCTAGGGCAGCCGCCGCCCCATGTCTGTGCAGCGCACCCACGCCGTCCCTCTAGGCGGGCCGTGGGACCCGCGATCCTCTTTGGCCCCATCTTTGGCCCATCAACCTCGTAATTTGTCACCGTCTTTATTTGACGTATAACATTAGATGTTTAATATATAGATCTACTCATGTTGAGTTCAACAAAATTGAATTTTATATTTTATGACTTTTCTATGATTTACTATTATTTTAAAAAAGAAAAAGAGAATACCACCTTTAAAAAAAGTTATAATTATGTTCTTTTTAGATCTTATAAACTAATAACTACTCCATTCGTTTCAAATTATAGTTCATTTGATTTTTTTAACCTCAAGTTTGAACACTGTCTTATTTAAAATTTTATGTAAAATATCATTTTTATAGTTTACTTTATTAACGTAAGTTTTTTAAGAATAACTTAAATTTGATAATATTTATATAAATTTTTTTAATAAGACGAGCGATCAAACTTAGGATTCGAAAAGTTAAATGAACTATAGTATGAAACGAAAACTTGTACTTGACTAATAATTAGTTCATAAGGATCCAAAGATAGACTAATAGATTAATTAATTAATGAATAGTCTAAGGTCCAAGTAGTTATTAGTTCATTACCCATAAAAACTAACTATTTAAACTAGTTAGTTAATTGGATCTCAAGCTAGTGAGGTAAAGGTAACCGTTTAAAAGTTTAATAAGAAGATGGTTTGTGTGGTTTTAGGGCTAAGAGAGAAAAACCGAATTCCCACCAAAGTTCCGAGAACTCATGGATGCCATCGGATAGGGACAAGGCACAGGTGTGTAGTCCTACTCCATCTCAAAAGGAATATTGTTTTGCGAATGGGCCTATAATTCGATGGTAGGACCGTCCAAAGGGGCGTTACCTATCGCGATCAAATCCTGGTGCTCGCAAATTTTCAGGAAATTTCTAGGATTTTTAGCATTATGTAAGCGACGTTCACGTCGACGACGAGGCGCCAGTTGTGACTTTGGAAATCTCCAGATCTGTCGGCTCAGTCCTTTGGAAATACTTATAGGGGTATGGTTTGCGTGCGTGTGATCATAGAGATGAGTGTGTGTGCGTGTTGTGAGCGTTTGCGTTGTGCAATATTATCGATTAGTATCATAATTAGTATTATCGAGAAGATCTTTAGATCTAGTTTTTTTAACATTTTTTGAGGTATATACCTTGTTTAGCTCAACTGAAAAGCCATTTCAACTTATCGGTCAACAATTTTTTTTTAAATGTTTTGACTTGTTCTGTCAAACAGCTTAATAAATAATACTCCCTCCGTAAAGAAAAAAATATCAATTTAGACAATGATATAGTCTCTAAAATATAAATTTAACTTTATATTTTTATAAAAATACTCATCATAAAATAATAATTTGTACTTTTATAAAAATATTTTTTAAAACAAATCTATTTATCTGATTTTTATATTTTTGAATTCAATAACTTAAAAATTATTTATGATTCTGGAACTGAAAACCAAGTGAAATTTGTCACGCAACCACTCAAAACATCTTTTTATTAGGGAGGGAGTACTTCAGAATCCGCGCCGAGCCATTCGCCGCTCTCACTGGCTCGCTCGCTCGCTCTCCTCTCTCTCTTCCGGTCTTCCTCACCCTGCCGGCGAGCGACGGCGGGCGATCGTGGTAGGGGTGCCGCGCTGCCCCGCGCCTTCTAAGGTGCGCATGACCCTCCTCGTCCCTTTCCCCGCATCCGTGTGTGACTTCATGCACCTAAACCCTAGATCGGACCCTAAATTTTGCGGCGGCAGAGGGGCACGCCGAAATCCCACTCCTCTTCCCCACTTTTTGTTTGATTGGAACTTGGGCTTTAACGGACCGACTTCTTTCAACAAGCTTGATTGGGTGGTACAATATTGGTGTTCAAGTATACAGCCCTTTGTTTAGGGATCCGATCAAAGAATCGATATACAGTTTCCGATTAGTTCGATAGTATTCCTTTAAATTATCAAGAGTTTATTTTAGTGCAGCATAATAAGAGGTATGACCTTTTTTTCTCAATAGCTCCATGGTCCATGTTTGTATGGCCTCTTTCTAGGCAGATAGGAGAAACTTTAAAAGTGAGAAAAAAGTTGTTCAATTGTGTGGCTGCTTGACTGCTTCTATGGTACTTCTGTATGTTCGGTCTAGACTAAGTAGTAGTAAAGAACATATATTACATATAGTCCCGTGGAAGGTAATCCTAGTCTTGACTACCTTAACATCGGTATACTACAACCTGCACCAGCTATGGGCTTCAGTGAGCTCTTTCTTTTTTCAGGTGTCTGCAGTAATGCCCTTTGCTCCAAGATAACCACTGATGTATGTTTTCAGGGAGCAAATCGATACTTTAAATACAGTTGGAAAAAACCCAAGGAATAGGCTTACCTGGTAGATACTTTCGATACATCAGGTGTAATAGAGTAGAGTGTGCAGGCATTTTCATGTTAGCACTCCATGCTATAGTTGATAGTTGCGCTTAGGACTTGTTTGCTTCCCTCCTAGATTATATAATAATCTAGCTTATGAGTCAAGCGTATCATAGTAGAAGCCACCCTAGATACCAAAATAATCTGAAATAAGCTGTCCAGGAGATGATTATTTCAGATCATTTTGGCATCTTGGGTTATCTTTATAATACTACCATTGAACCATAAGCTAGATTATATGATCTAGGAAGAAGCAAACAGATGCCAACATTATCAGCCTTTGTCTTTCAGTCCAGACATAATGGCTTTTATTAGCATTCCGTTGATTGATTAGACGGTTATAGTTTTACATTGTTTCTTTAGTATTGCTTATGACCCCCCATATTTTGGCCCTTTGTTATATTTCTAAAACAATTCTGCTTCAGTCCTGAGAAAGATGCGGAAAGCTAAGAGGGGTGGTGGAGACCTCAGTAGAAGCTTCTGTAAGAACAGAAAAGCTTGCAAGACTGACTGGATATCAGGTCTGCTAGTTCTTCTTTTCTGCTACTACCCCTCCCCCGAACACACTTGCACACACATTTTTCACAATTCACAGTTGCCTTAATGTTTTCTTTTCTTCAAGTAGGTTGCTTGCATGATGGGGACTCTAGTCAAGATGTTTGTACTAAGCTATCTGATTGGGGTAAAAGTGTCGTCTCAATTTCTTTATGCAATGGTAATTATATTTACTGCTACAGTCTTCTTAGTTTTCCAGCAAATATATATTGAAACACTACCAGTTAAATGATCCGAGTGAGTTGCAATCTTCTGTAGGAGACATAACCTTATTTTCATGCTCGGGCATGGCTATAGGACACGAGGGGTACCGCCTTACAAGGTTTCTAACTTCTGCAAGTTTGGTTAGAGCTTTCGATGGTAAAACAAATGAGCATTATTTTGACTTGAAGGTTGGCACCGACATTGACTGCTTATTGTTTTTTTGTTTGCTTCTGATCATTGTGTAATCATTTCTTGCCTTATTATTGTGTTGTAGATTGAAGTGCGCCGTGAAGGCAAGGAAGTATATAGGGGCTTTTTGGCTGAATATGATTTAGTTCACAACTTTGCTGTTGTCGAAGTCTGTGGCTTCCGTGATGTTAATGTTGGACTTTTCCATCATAAGCTGAAATCTGTGCCCCATGGTGAGGCATGTGTAGTTGGACGTGATGTCTCTGGTGACTTAATGGTCAAGAGTGTGGAATTGGGTGGTGATTTAAGGGTATATAAGGATGATAAAGATCTTGACAGTAAAACCTCAAAGGTACACTCGCATGACAATAAAGCCATTTTGTTCTGTTTATAATTTATTTTATGCATGTAGACAATAAAAATGAACTTTATTTTATATTTAACTCTTGTTCCATACCATTTATATTTTGTTCAAAAATGTAGCCCTCGTTACCTGTCACCTTTATTGTGCTATTAGGCTTGGGAAGGTGCAACAATTTTTTCTTTGGATGGGGAAGTTGTTGGCATGAACCTTTTTTTGGTTACGGAAAGAGCAGTTTTCCTACCATGGGGTACAATTTTGAAGTGTCTGGAGCGTTACTGGACATCCCGGGAAAAGGAGACAGATCTTGCACGGTCAACAAGTTTGGTTCATGGGTATGTCTAAGTGATGTATGCCCTTCATTAGTCCACCTACTCTATTCTACCTCACCTCCTTTTCTCTTGCATGAGCTTAGAAGTTCAGCCTTTTGTGTTCCAGGCAGCATATGTATGTGATAAATCTGGATCATTCACTGCTCTTCCTTATCTTGTTTGGCATCTGCACTTTTCAGTTTCTCAATGTTTACTTCAATATTAACTTGTTTCTTTGACATCTCAACCAAAATATTTGTTGTTCTTAGGCATGTACCACAACTGCCTTCTATTAGGTTTTTTGTATTTCTTATGCCATTGTTGCAGCTGTATGTTTGCCTTACTGAAATCTGCACACTTGAAGGCATTATCATCATGTTTTTCATCAAACATTTATTATATCCATACAACTTCAGGTCATATTTTCTCTCCTGTTTTTGACCTATGATTCTACCTAGGTTTTGGCATCATTTTATGTATTAACATATGGCTTGATCCATTTTATTTTTGGGTTAGTGGTAACTATTATTTTTCTTCTGCAGGTTTGGAACACAGGTAGGTGGTAAATCTAACAGCCACCCAGAAGGTGAGCCTACAGCCACCCAGAAGCTGTGCATGTTTAGCTTTTTACATTTTTATGTCAACTAGTTTTACTGTTTTACTTGTACGCTTATATTGCTTGAGTATGTTCATGCACACCACCGACTTCTAATGTGGATTGCTGATCAGGCTGTTATCATAATATAACTAACATTACATGCTGATCATTATGCACATACAGAATTTATGTGAAATATAGTCCATTCGACTCCCAAGTGTAGTTACTCACACATTGAAAAAACCACTTTGGGTACACATACCCCACGGTATGTGCACATACCTTTGGGTGTATCTATATACCCAATCTAAGAGGGTACAACCATGAAAAAATTTAAGAAATTTAAGCGGAATTCCTTTTTTTTTTTGCATATGGTCATGTATTGCATTTACTGCATACTTTATGTAGACACCCCAAGGATGGTCAGATACTCTCTAGATTGTGAGATACACATGTGGGAGCAGTTACTCCTGGGAGTAGGAGAAATATATGCGCCTATCATTCTGGAAGGGAGTAGGACAAACACCAATCATTTGACCTTGTTGCACCAGGACGCAGGGATTCTCTCAATCAGGAACACCTTGTTGCACCAGGACGCAGGGATTGTCTCAACCAGGAACACTTAGATAAAGACTTGGGTTACCCAAAGTTACCATCAACCATGTTAGATGGTGAGTCAGTTTTTATATATTTGCTGACCTTTTGTAGCTCTCCTGTACTACTAACAACTATTCCAAAATGTATATTTCTCAGCTGGGATGATTTTGGTCAATACTTTTGAAGATCCTTTTGGTGATATACGTGGTAAAGGTGTCTGGACAAAACTTGGTGAAAAAGCTTCTTCTAGAATAAATCGCAGCGTTGTCGCATTAGCTTCATTCAATGGTGACTTTATAGTGACGTGTCATTTACCGTTTAATGTCTGTTTTGATCACAACTAGTTGATAACCAGACTACCTGATAACCAAAATGTGGTGCAGGAGATAAAAGAATTTTTGCATGCACTGGTTTTTTTATTGGATGGAATGGATGTACAAAGATTTTGACATCAGCAAGCTTGATTAGAAATTCTGATGACGAGAACAACATTGTTGAAAACTTGAAGGTTAGTGTTCATTATTCTGCGATTTCTTGTTCTTTTAAGATGCTGCTTAAATCTCATCATTTATTTCATTTTCAGATTAAAGTGTTGCTTCCAAACGAGCAAATCATAAATGGGACGTTAGAGCATTATGATCTTCATTACAATATTGCTCTAGTCAGTGTCAACAATAGCCATGATCTTCGTCCAGCAAATACTCTGCCTTCTTGGCCTATGTGTTCTGATGTAGCAGCTGTAGGGCGTTGTTTCAAATCACAGGCATTAATGGCTGCGAGTGGGAAGCTGATTTCCTCGACAAGTGCACTTGATTGTTACTTGCTTGTACATTCCTCGTGCAAGATTACTAAGGTAATTATATGTTTTTGTATTGCCTACCTTTTTATGTTGAGTAAATAGAGTCAATTCTTTATCTGCCATTGAAAATTTTGCAGTTCCTTATCTGCCATTGAAAATTTTGCGGTTCCTTATCTGCCATCAAGTTTATCTTCGGTTCCTTTCATGCCACTATAGTGTACAGAACCTACTAATGGTGCTATTTGGTATATGAAAAGGCAAATATGCCCCTAGGATAGGACGCAGCAAATGTTTCTGTGTTTACTTTCCTACATTATGGACTCGAGATCTTTGTTTCCTTTCATGCCATTAATGTGCAAAGACCTCTATGTTCAGTTTCAAGCACACATAATATTAGTTCAAATAATAATAAAATATTATCCAAAACAAGACACAAATACTGCTCTGAACACATTATCAAAAGAAAAAAAGTGAGTCCGAACACATTGTGCATAGAGATGGCCCAAATGCACCAAGTCTGGCATGGAGTTCCTAAGGGACAGAAGCTCCGCATAATGGTTTAACATACATCGGTTCGTAGAAACCAAGCCAAGCAAGAGGATGACATGCACAGAGCTCACAGTACACTTTCACATCACAGACTAAGCCTTCGAGTGCTTCTGGTAGACTTTGAAGGACCAGTAAACAACAGCTTCTTGCTTCTGGTAGCCATTAATGGAAAGGGCATTTTCTTTCTTTTCCCTTTAGGCTTCTCCTTCGCCCCATCCTTCTCTTTCCTGGTTGTCGCAGCAATTTTCTTTCTTTTCTTGGTTAGCACAGCAGCAGGACCTACAGCTTGCCCATCTGAAATGGACATCGACGCAGCCATAGGAGACTCAATGGAAAGGCCTCTGGCTTGCCATTCACAGACCTACACCTAAACATGTATGCCTTATGTATGCATAATCTAATTTGAATCTTACCTGATTTCCCAGAACATGATGTGTCACCTTTACCTCTCTCCTTTTTTTTTCAGTTGAAGCCTTAGTGCTTTGACTACATAAGGAAGTCACTTAGAACACTGCAAATTTTAATGGAAACATAAGGCAGTAAATTGAGTGCAAGCCTTGGTGGAAAACTCATACAAGTTGCCGGTGCATCAACATCAAAAGCAACAATGCTCAACTCCGTGGCTGCTTTGGTGGTTCTGCTCTTCTTTTTTGGTGGTTCCGCTCTTCTTTTTTGGTGGTTCTGAGCTCTTCTTTTTTGGTGGTCCTCTGCATAAGATCAAAGAAGATAATGTAAAAACAGGGTCATTGCACCAAGGAATTAATGTAAAAACATGTAAACAACCATTTCATGGACTTGTGGTGTGTGGGCCAATTATTGAAGCTCTCTACTATGTTGTTGGTTTCATATCTTTTTTAGTGGAAAATAAGGAATTTACTCATAAGTATATAGTTGCACCAAAGTGAGTTGGTTAGCAATACCTTTTTGGAACAGAAATCTTAACTTGTCCATGTCACTTTGTTAGCTTGGGATTGGAGGCCCTCTTGTTACTCTGGATGGGGATATTCTTGGCATGAACTTCTATGACAAGAAGATTGGAACCCCGTTCCTGTTATGGGCAGACATTTGTAAAATTTTAGCATCGTTTGAGCAAAGAAGGTATACAAATGCATATCTCATATATTATTTTTCTGAACATTTTAACAAGTTTGCTGCATAATCTATTTAATGGTAACAATCTCATATAACATTTTAACAATTTTGCTGCATAATCTATATAATGGTAACAGTGAGACGGGAGAAATTTGCAATGATACCTCTGGTGTGCCTTTGTGGAAAATGGACGGGGATCGCAGGGATAGGTTTAACAGGTTGGTATCCTGACGCATGTTGCTATATGCATGGGGCATTTCATCATATAGAATGACTGTCAGCAATTATGATTTAACATTCATAATTACAGGTGGCCTGTGCCCGTGCCATGCTGGCGGCTTCATGATTATGTGGATGAGGATAAGGATAAATTTGATGAAGATGAAGATGAACGCCAGTACTGCTATGTGAAGGGAGTGAAATTCAGGCTTTTATAGATGCACTTACGCCCTTGATTCTTCTCTCCATATCTTGCAGCTGTGCCAAAGTCTACGTGCTGCTTACGCCCAGTACTGTGCCAAAGTCTACGTTATCTTGCCCTTACGCCAGTACTGTTGTGGTCCTTTTGTTGCCAAAGTCTACGTGCTGCTTCTGTTTCTTAGAATTATCTTGTGCTATGTCGTGTAACAGAATACATACTCGTTATCTGACTAATCAGTTTCCATTACTGTTTTGGGCCCAAGACAGTATTCTGCATTTGGACATTTTTGGGCATGTTTGGAATCTAGGATTCTTTGAAAGAGATTGAAAGCCATTTGGGGGCCGAACTATTCTGTCTATGATAGATGTGGTGTTTTAATCGTTTCATTTTTAGTATTTTCTTTCACTAGGTTTCTTAAATCTCTTGAGTCACATTTTCACGCGGGCAGTTTGTGTTGATGTGTGTGCATGATGCGTCTGATTTCCTTGCTTGCTTGCGTCTGATTCTTGCATTCTCAACCTAGCTTTGCAAAAGGGCAAAAGAGGACCAAAGCGGTGTCACTACTCACTAGTTCTCTCAACCTGCAAGACTTTGGTCAAGGACGAATGACAGTTCATTTGTGTTATGAAACAAGAGTTATCATGGGAGTTATGCACCACAAATGACTTCCTTGCAACGGAATATGTCCATGGCCCATTGAAACTCACATGATTAGTAGTTTGGGAGAAGAAAAATAATTCAGTAAATGCACGTTCCACTGCCCACAATATTTCCTTCAGCTATTCAATATGACGGACCCAATAATTCACAGGATTACAATTTTCCTCTTCTCTAAATCCTACATTTGGTTTAACTTAGGGTACATTGTAGTTACATTGTAGTTACATAGCTCAATAAGCTCTCCACATTCGCAAATTGTTGATGTATGAACAAGCGTACAATACAATACAATACAGAGACTCTGGAAAAAATAAAATGAATGAAATTTGGATCAAATTCTTTACTTGTTGGGGATACTGGTTACATCCAGCATAAGTAACATATGAATATGCCGGGCCCTGAGCATATGCTATATCCAGAAACTAATATTACATCAAAGGCACATCAAACAAGCAATCTCCTATCAGGCTACCACAAAGACGGAGTAAAGAATAATATCATATGGCTCTTAGGTTCTGCATTCTGGAGTCTTAGCATTCACTGATCTTCGTCGTCAGCATTCACTTATCTGTCCAAAGTCCCACGTTAACACAACTGCCTCCACTGGATTTCACCATGTCCAAGGTTGAAGAGATTTACCAAAGGCCATGCAGCAAAATTCATTCTGCTACCGTGCTGTAAACACTATTGCAATAAGATTCTTGAAAAAAAAAGACTGATAAGCCAAAAAAACACTGTTCGAACGGCTGATAAAATCGGCTAAGACAAGCGAACGTACTGAGCAACTAATTCCAATCTACTGTTGACATGACTGTTACATGTGGACATTCATACCAGTACCAACTCAATTTTCAATCTACGTTTGTAAGACATGTCAAATGATCCCTCAACAAAGTCGATTAACTGTTGACATGACTGTTACTTGTGGGTCAGTTCATACCAGTACCAACTCAATTTTCAATCTACGTTTGCAAGACATGTCAAATGATCCCTCAGCAAAGTCGACTAACTAAAACTTGATTAAGCAGGATCATCAAAACAACATCTGGAAAAGAAATCTCCGCGACAACATGAACGAAGGATTGAAACACGAAGCACTCATGTTTTCTTCATACATGATGTATATATTTTCCCAAACATGTACCACACAAGATTAACGAAAAGAAAAAAAGAATTCAAGAACCCGGACAAGGAGCGCCATGTCAACAGTAGACTGGAATTAGTATGTACAACTTACACTTGCCGATCTTTAGTGGAAAAGATGTGGTCAGTCGTTGGTTGTGCTAGGGCACGCATGGAGCAGATGTGGTCAGCCGGAGTCGGAGAACAGGAGAAGAGAGGAGTCGATTTGGTCCCTCGGCACGGGAAAGGTTCGCGCCCTAACATTATAGAATGACCACACTTCCTTTTAGGCCTTGTTCGTTTAGCCTATTTAGAGGGGATTTTTGCGCCGGGGTTGGGGTTGGTTGGGGGGGGCGAATGGAGGGGATTGAGGAGGAATTTGACTTGTAGAGGATTTAATCCCTCCCAATACCTCTTGTTTTAAGCAAACTGAACATGCCGTTATTTCCTCGCATCAACGTCAACATTAATTATGAAGAAAAGTATCTTTCAACCACAGTAAAGCTAGGGACTCTTAGTTCACATGGAATGCTTATATGGCTATTTTCAGCGTTTTTGATAACGATGAAATATTAATTTAAAAAAAAAGTAACGATGAAATATTACTCCAGGAACCACATCTGGCTTCATTTCTATACTTTTGATGTTATTTTCTAACACTTTTAATTCCATCGTTGCAGGTTGATGTACTAAAGGTAATCAACTCCATTGTTACTGATCCAGTAGGTGTGCAACTTACGGGGTATCTGTAGCTTGTGAAATGAAGTCTGGCGAGGAGTTAATATCAACAGAATATGTCTGTTTGAAAATCAGTTGGATGACCTAGAACCTGAAGAACCATGGCCATTATTTCTGCATTCAAAGGAATAACATTAGAACCATCTCTTACTCCAAAATTGGCTGAAGCCAGAGAGAGGTTAGATTTAGTTTTTTTTGCTCCCCCATTTCTCTTCCTGTCATAATTTATCTCAAGAATCTCAGCTGTATTTACTCATAAGACGTGTTTCAAGCACTTTTTGCTCTCGTGTTTTTGTCTGTGTTAGGCTTTATGATACAGCAATCAGACTAGAACAGCTCCAAGCACAGTTCAAGGAGCCTGTGGATCCCGGAGGAGCATGCACGTGACAATCTCAAGTTTGGCCTTGTTGAGGTTGTCTACGAGTGAGAGAAGGCACCAACATCATCGTGGGAATCCTTCTCAAGGCCATTTCCGATTGTAGTGCCATTTTCTGTTACTCGATTAAGCTGACAGATGTATCTGAAGGGCAGACATATGTGAGCTGACAGATGTATCATATCAGCTGACAGATGTATCCGAGGGGCTCATAGTAAGAACAATCGTCCGGTTGGGTGAAACATGTAGAGAATTGAGGAATGCAGCTACGATTATGGGGGACAATCGTCTGGCTGGATGAAACATGTAGAGTATTCAGGAATGCAGCTTTGATTATGGGGGACTGTTCAAGAAGAGGTCGCATCCATTGGATTAAGTGACGCTGTTTGCAGTGTCACAGGAATCTGATAAGCTTTAGTCGCTTTGCTTTTGTTGAGAAATTCGTTCATTTCTGCAGTGGGATATCCAATTTGTCGGCATAAGCCTCGCTTTAGCAGTTAGAAAGCAGCAAACAGCTGTGTTCAGTTGAACATGCTGGTAGGCAACAGGCCTGAAACCTGGATAGCATGAATTGATGTCTACAGCAGTCCGAAATGAAGTTCAATATATGCTACCATTAAATAAATTCTACGAGCATAATTTGTGAGACAAAAGTTCCAAGGAAATTATATTAGGTCATAATATTGTTTCTCCATTAAACAGCTCTGGCATACAAACATAACTAACAGCATTCAGTGCAGATATTACAAAGATAATATTAGCTACATTAAGTGCATATATTAGAAAGATAGACAATAAAACTACCCTAATTGACTCCTTTATACTCAGTCCGCTTTTTGGAGGGTCTTCCTTGGCTTCCTCTTCCTTGGCTTCCTCCTTGGCGGTGACGATGGTGCTTGTGAGTCTTTCTCCACTTCCGCCTCTCTGTTTTGATCAGATTGCTTCATACGCTTCCTCCTTGGCGGTGGCTTCCTCCTTGGCGGTGGCCGTGGTGCTGGACCAATAAGTTCCTTGATTATTTCTTTGAAATGTGTTGCGGTTATTGCCACCCTCATCTTACTCCATGGGCGGCAGTCTTGAAAGATAACTCCCATTGCAATACTTTTTGTACTACCATTGCCAATAGTGAACACGGGAGCTCCTGTCAATCCACTCCTCCCATGATAATCACATGATACTAGAAAATAGTTCTTTGAATCAGCTGCCAATCTTGTGTAATTCTCTACAAGATAAGACTCCAAAGACTCCACAATCGTAAAAGTAGGCTGGTATGAGGTAACGCTATAGGAAATAGGATGCCATATGAATGTAGGTGACGGGGTAAGAAGGGACGAGGTGGAGTCCATCCACCTGACTGCCTCACAGCTTGTATGAAGTTTTGTCGTGAGCAAACAGAAGTCTCCCTCTGCAGACCGAGACACTTCTTGTGCCCTTGACATGATCCCATCAAAGAAAGACACACCGACATGGTCCAGTCCATCCACAAAACTTGAAGGAGCAACCACAAGGGTCGCTGAAGGTGAGGTTCCTGTATTTGCCACAGCAACAAATCCGACACAGTAATCCACTTTCTCTTCGGACCCCCTGTCAAACACAACCACCACTGATTTCATAGCCTGTGTGGCGCTTCTTCCAGGTTTCATGTTGAAGTCCCTAGATAAACAAAATTAGGTTGGATTAGTAGTATGCAAACAAGTACAAAGTTGTGATGTCAGCATCTGTGTTTGGGGGGGGGGGGGGGGTGTGTGGCGGCGGCTGCTGCACAGGTGTTGTTGGTTCGTCCAGGCCTCCAGGGTTTGCTAGAGGGACGCTGTGGCCAAGGCGAGCATTCGCAGGGCTTTTGTAGGTGGGGAACGGCTTCACTAGCACGCACGAACGCGGTCACGGTGAGCAGCTAGCGCTGGTCCGCGTCGCGGGGCCGGGGTTAACCCGCGCCCAGTGGCGAGGCTGGTGCTGGACTGCTGGTTCTGTGCAGCGCGGCGTCCGCGGTGATCCGGCATCCCGGGCCGCGTCGCACGCACGCAGTCAGCAGGTGCTGTGCACGCACGAAGGCGGGTCATGGCACAAAGGAGACGGCGAGCTTGGGACCAGCGAAAACGCACATCCATGGCGAGGACGGCGTACGCGGCAAGCTGTAGCTGCAGCAGTCGCGGAGTGGCTTGGCTGTGGGCGCGCGCGCGCGCGTGGCACACGGTGGCGCGAAGGCAGGCAGATGAGGAGAGCAAGGGATGCGGCGAGGGTGTGCTCACCGTGGGGTTCGCGGATGTGATGCTAGCTCGATCGGGCGGCGAAGCGAGTGGCCGCGGGGTCGAGGTCGCTAACCTCGGGGTGGACGAGGTCGATCGATGTCGCGTTCAGTGCCGATGGAGTCCCCTTGCTCCCGTTCGGTCACCAGTAGAAGAGGCAGTGACGCGGCGTCGATCGGCGCAGATCTATCCCGGCTCCTAGTCGTCGTCGTCGTCCTCCTCCTCCTCCTCCACGGCAGCTCCGGGATTCTCTCGCTTCCTCTCTCCTCTTCTCTTTGGTTTGGTTTCCTCTCTCCCCTTTTGGATGCCCCTGGCGGCGGGGCGGCGGGGCGGCGCGCGACTCGACCGAATGGAAGGACTTGGCGAGGGATACATAGCGTTCGAGGGTTCGTTCGGATCGGACGGCTGGTGATCTCCGTTCCGGGACGCGTGGCGACCATCAAGCGGTCAGCGACGCGGAGGGGGGCTTGGGCGCTCTGCCCCTCCTCTCTCTGTGCTAGACCTAGACCTAGACTGCTAGAACGTGTGCTGGGTTGATGATGGGCCAGGCTTGCTAGCTGATGGGCTTCAGAATTAACGAAAGACGGCCGAGCTCAGGCCTCTCCTTGGGCCACGTCGCTCAAAAAAAAAAAAAAAAAAAAAAAAAAAACTCAGTCAGATCCCAAGCGACGGCTCCTACCATTTGACTCTTCCCTTCCGGGAGATGGCATGCCAACAAACAAGAAGATGTGGCCTGGTGTGCGACATGCACATGCAGCAATCACCCTGTAACTTGATTAAAAAAAAAAACAAACAAATAAGAAGACACTTTGACGACGCCTCCTCAACAGTAATGATAGGGTTAAAATGTCCGGCACCCAATTAGAGTCGGACAGGCGCCGCACTCTATGCCGCCACACGTCTGACTCTACCTCACGCATCGTGGCCCGTGACCTTATCCTTTATTCCCAAACAAGCAAGCCTGCGAGCGCCCCGGTTTCGTGCGCTTCGCCCTCCCTCCCTTCATCTCCCCTTCCCCGCAGCAACCTAGGCCACCCTGGAGTGAGGGCGACGGTGCCCGCTTCTGGCGAGGAGACCGCACTTTCTCCCCTGTTCTCTCACGCTCTCCCTCTTACCTCCATGCATTCGGACGGAGGACGATGGCACGGCTCCGAAGAGGTAGGCGGCAGGGGATCATTCGGTCCTCCCTCTCCTTCCTTCTCCACCTCTGGATCTGCCCCCCTCCCCCCCCCCTCACTCCTCGTGCTTCTCCTTCTCCTCTCCCCTCCGAATCTATGGGATGTGGTGGTGGTTAGGGTTCTGGTGAGCCCTCGGGGGTTTAGCTCTTGCCATGTTGCAACTGTTATTTTTCAATGTTGCAACAGATGATTTTGGAATGTTGCAATTGTTACTTTTTGGGGTTGTTGCAACAAGCATTTTTCTGATGTTGCAGCAGTAGCATGAGAGATGTTGTAACAACTGTTTTGTTTGTTGTAGCAAAATTTTCAATTGTGAATTGGGAATGCACCTCGCCGCATCACCCTCCTCCTGGACCCTAGGCCCTAGGACCTACACGCTCTATGCCGGCTCCTTCCTCTACCACCACCACCACCACAACAACAGCAGCAGCAGCTCGCGCCATCTCATGACCTCTCAACTCGTCCTCGTACCCACCGCCCAACCGCCATCGGGGCACACACATATACTGCCTCCATATTTAAAAAATCTGACGTTTTTAGGATATGATTGTGGTAACCAAGAAGTCATTTAGGTAGGGGTTAGTTTTCCAGCTTTGCCTCTAATAAATACGGTCGCGCGTGCTCTTTGTACGAGGAAGTCTCGCAGATCATCTGGCTAGTGCATCGGGGTGTTGGCGTGAGGTCCCCCGCCATGTCATCATCATCATTGCATGAGCATTCATGATTAGAAAACCCTAATTCAAACAATTAAAATGAGTTTATGATTCTTGTTGTTTGAGCTCCTTTTGTATTACATGTGTTTATGTTTATAATTTGAATCCTGCTCACATGTTTGATTTCTTAAATAAAACCAATCAATTAAAATCAACCGTGATGTTTGTGGCTTGGTCGACCCCGACTTTCACCTTAAACAAGTTTTCTAAATCAAATGAGGTGCAAGAGAAACCAAGTTTGAAATTGGCATTCAATTCCCAAATCCTCTTGAGCGGCTAAGTGTTGGAATTTTAATATCACTTTCAAATTTGGTGAGCTAACCATTCAGATTAATTTTATAAATAAAAGTTGCCAACCAATGGCACCTTTTGAAAGATGAACTTTGTACTTTGAAAATATGCTATTGGTTGGGTTTGAAAACGCCAGCATCACTATTTATTTGCCCAAGATTTCAATTTGAAATTCATTTCAAAAAGGGATATTTTCACCACCATTTTGTCCCCTCCATAATTTCACCTCAAAATATTCAAAATTTGGGAAAACTTCCAAAATACAGTTTGTGAATCTCTTTGAGCTCTACAACTTTGGTATACAAAGTTTTTCAAGTTTTTGAATAAAATCTGGCGCCATTTCAAAAGCCATTTGAATTTCAAATTGTCCCCATTTGAGTTTTAAACTACAATTCAAAAATTATTGGGTTTCATGAAAAACTTCCTAAATGAAAGTTGTAGAACTTGAGAAATGGAACAACTTTTATTTTTGGAGATTTTCATCTTTTATTCAAAATTTGAAAGTAATTTTGAAATCCCAAAGGTTAGGGTTTTGTCCCCTTTTCAAATTTGAAGTTCAAATTCAAAAACTAGTTTGAATCTGACAAAACTTCTTTAATGAAAGTTGTAGAGCACAAAATTTTGAGTCAACTGTATTTTGGGATATTTTTGTGTACAGTACAATTTTTGAAAATAATTTCGAAAATAGAAAAATGTGCAAGCTCGCATCAATGTTGTACAAGCACCTCACGACAAGGCATGCAGTCAAGGCACGCACGCGCGGCGTGCGTCTGTACGGCGCCAACCACCTCGCCCGGCGGCATCACCCCAACGGAGGATCGGGTTGACCTATAAAAGCCACCGGGTAATCAGGTTTTTCTTATCTCCCCCTTGAGCCCAAAACACGCAGGTTTTGCTCAAAGCACCACACACAAGGCCCCAAACGTCTAGTTTTTTCCGCCTCATTATTGGAATGAAGGGGTCATTGGTCATCTTGTGGTTGTGGTGGTGCCTCTTCAACTTCCACCGCCGCCTCGGCCCCTACATCGATCGCCTTCATGTCCTCACTATATATCCATTGACCAAGCTTCACCGAAGTGATCCATTTAGGCACAAGGCCACTTTTTCATGTGCACATGAATAAAACGTACAGGAGAAAGACTGATAAAAGAAGAGGCCTCCGCCATTACACAATTATTGTCCGCAAACCAACTAAAAGATCCACCTTTTTTTCATGCACTGCACTCGATCGGTGTGGATCATGAACTTGGTTGCGCTGTCACTATAGCATCCACCATTTGAACATGAATATGGCCTGAAGAAAACCATGGCTTCAACGCAACTCTTGTGTGCAGGTAATAAGGTACGTTGGGGAGGGAGCAGGTAATTAGGTTCGTTGGGGAGAGCAGGTGCAGCTGCTGTCGGCAAATGGATGGACAACACACACACAGGAAAAAGACGTCGCAGCTGGTTGTGAACAGCCCGAGCTGGGGCCTCATGATGCGGGCCGTCTTGGGGCCGTTGGGCCGCCGCAGGAGCCCCGGAAGAGGGAGAAATGCTTTTCCTTTTTCTTTTTTGATTTTCCTCGAAACTAGTTTTCATCTTTTTGGTGTAATTTTATTGGGCAGATAAAATTGTGAAAAAAAAATATGTATGTGCTCCTTGTGATGTTATCTGTCCATGAAAAATACTAACTCTGAGTTTTTCAATAAAGTTTAATTATGCTTTAATTTGCTTCTTTAATTAATAAATGCAATTTCAATGATTTTTAATAAATAAAATATAAGTCCAAAAATCATGAATTTTGTTTTGTGTGCTAATTAGAGTATGATGATCTTAATTATGAAGTTTGGTTAAGTTTTGATTAAGTTTTGTATTAAGCTTAATTAATCCCTTTTTAATTAATGTTTAATTAGTTAATTCTTTTGATTAATTAGGTTTTAATTAATCTTTAATTAGCAAGTTAATTAGCGGCTTTCAACGACTGTGAAAATGGTCAATAAATTAGTAATCATCTCTAATCACCATTAGGATTGCTTGATTTTGGATTGAGTGATGACCCTAGGTCATTAACCCTAATGACCTTCGGCATTTTATGTTGATTGCGTATCGCTAGTCCGTCGTCGTCGACGCTAGTTATACCTTCTTAGTGCAAGGGTACCGTGAAGGAAAGTTGTACTCAAGATCGACTAATAATCGTTGCATCATTATCGCATGCTCTTTTGTTTATTGCATTGTAATCATGCATCTTTATCGTGTATTTTTCGGGTTGCGAAGAGGAAGTCGAGCCGTCTCCGGTTTCGAAGAGGTTGGATCTGATCTTGGTGATTGGGTAGCCGATCCTCACTTCATCGAGCCCCAAGGCAAGCCCCCCATGCATTCAAACCCTCCCTTGTATTTCGAAAGTTTTTATGATTTCATGTGATGATATAATGCATTAGGTGTAGGAGTTGTGTGCTATCCTACTTTGATGCATTTACCGTACCTTGTTACATTACCCCCTGTACACTTGTTTTGATTTCAAATGCTTAGTTGCGCTTAGCCTTGCTACTAGTGTAGGTTTTGATAAATTGTTTCAAAAGGTGATAACAATACTCCCGAAGGGGAATTTATTAAACCCGATGATGTTGCTTGTTGTTTATCCTTGTTCCGACGGGGTCAATGGTATACAACAAGAACATGATGATGAGTAACTTCGAGACGTCGATGGAGTGACTTGCATCGGGAGGGGCTATTGCCCCGGTGTAGTGTCGCCCACTTGTGTCGGTTAAGGACCGTCCGTTGTTTGGCGCCGGGATCATGAGGTTATTGGATAGTACTAGTCGCATGCTAATGGCGGTAAGCTCCACTTGGACTATTCGTTACTAGAACGGATAGTAGCGTGTACCATCCTACGATGCGCACCCGCCGAGTGACCGAAGCGGCCGTAGGGAGGTGGTGTGTACTGTACACCCGTTCTAGTATGGAGAAATCGAGCGTTGAGTTGATGTATGTAAGATGTTGAGTCCTCGCATACATCGTGTGGCTAGGAAGCCCCAAATTGGGTATATAAAGCGATTCGAATCGTCGTGTGCTCCACGATATGGGAGCCGTGATCCGAGTCCCGGCATCGTAGTAATAATGAAAGTCTGAGTATGAGAGTTTTGAATCCGGTATATGTTTGATAAGTGATTGTTAAATTAAGGATTGACTTAGTCGCGTTTCGCAAAAGGGTGTCTTTTGATCTTGCCAAAGCCTCACCTTGATTCCTATTAGCCAGCATTCCTGAGTCTTCTCCCCACTTTTTGGTCGGGTAAGTCTTGCGGAGTACTTTTTGTACTCAGGGTTTGTTCAACCCCTGTTGCAGGTGAACCGCATGGACAAGAGTGCTACGGCCCTTGTTGCATGACGGTTGTCGAAGAAGTAACTGATGAGGAGTGAATTGATTGGCCTTGGGCAGGGCAACTTTTGTTGTGTGGTTTGTAATAAAGTTGCATAATGATACTTCCGCTGGGTTTGTAATAATAACACTCTGGCTTGTATAAGTTTTACAAAATGTTTGTAAATTAAGTTATTGTAAGTCTTCCGCTACTCTGGTAATTTGTATGAAAACTGTTGTAATACTGTGATGTCTCTGTAAGTATCGATCCTGGAGTGATTGTGGTTTATCGGGGATCCACCCGACGGAACATTCTAGGTTATATGGTGTATAAGCATGGTTGACTGAGGTCTTAGGGACAAGGTCAGTGCTTGTGGGCCATATAATTTAGAAGGTTCTGCCACAGTGTTGGCGTGAGGTCCCGGCCGGTTTCGATGTCCCGTGGGCATTACTTTTTTGTCACCCGGTTGATTTTGCATGCCAGATTTTTGCTTGGCTCTGTTCGGAGGACCTGCGTGGCGACTGGCGAGGGCGGTGGCTGGTCGAGGCGCGCGCTGTGCTCGTTTGATGAAGGCGCGTCGCGTTCTTGACGTCGTTCTGGCGCGTTTAGCGTTAGTTTTATTTATTTTTTCGGCAGATTGTAACGTGCACACCTGCGAGCGTCATAGCATGCTTCTCCGAAGACGCCGCCAGCGTGTAACGTGCCACAGCGAGGACATTGCACCACCATGTTGTCGTTCAGTACCTCCTCGACCGAGTCCGCCACGACCTCCACGGAGCCCGCGCCGACGTCGACTGAGCCTGGCGCCACCAGCCAGTGAGCGACGTGCTGCATGCGCGACCTGCGAGCGGCGAACGCACGGCGACCGGCGAGCGTGACCACAGGCGAGCGAGCCATGCCATCCGTGGCGGGCATCAGGAGCTGCGAGCACGCGGCGAGAGTCGAGCGGTCGAGGTGCAGCAAGCACGCGGCGAGAGTTGAGTGTGTGCAGCTGCAGAGGGAGATGATGGTGGAATGCGTCCTGCGCGCGGGAGACGAAGCAGTTGCTGCTGAAGATGAAAGCAAGCGCATCAATGTTGTACAAGCAGTTACGACAAGGCAGGCAGTCAAGGCACGCACGCGCGCGTGCGTCTGTACGGCGCGGCGGCGGCACAGCCCAACGGAGGATCGGAGTATTAATTAGGGGTAATCAGGTCCATTATCTCTCCCTTGAGCCCAAAACACGCAGGTTTTATAAAAACGTGAACAAGGCCCAAAACGTCTAGTTTTTTTGATTATGGAATGAAGGGGTATACATACATCTTGTGGTTGTGGTACGGTGGTGCCTCTTCAACTTCAACCTCGGCACCTACATCGATCGCCTTCATGTCCTGACTATATATATTTGGTTTAGGCACAAGGCCACTTTATCATGTGCACATGAATAAAACGTACAGGAGAAAGACTGATAAAAGAAGAGGCAAAGCACACAATTATTGTCCGCAAACTAAACTAAAAGATCCACCTTTTACTCATGCACTGCACTCGATCGGTGTGGATCAGAACTCTTGCATGCTTATGCATCCACCATTTGAACATGAATATGGCCTGAAGAAAACCACTCTTCAACGCAACTCTTGTGTGTGCAGGTAATAAGGTACGTTGGGGAGTGCAGGTAATAAGGTACGTTGGGGAGCAGGTGCAGCTGTCGCATGGCAAATGGACAACACACACACACACAAAAAGACGTCGCAGCTGGTTGTGAACAGATCGAGCTGGGGCCTCATGACGTACTGTCAGCTACCCCTTTGCTTGCGCTCTTGGTGTTCTTGGTTAGCTGTGAAGGATGAGGATTATATTCCTCCTCAGTCGAGGATGGCAAAAATAGATCGAGTAAAGAAAATAACTTGGGCACCAAACTAGCTTCCACACTGAGGATCAAGAAAAGATTGTTGCCGCTCTTCAGTGCCCTAGTGTTACAATGGAAGTAAGGCCTCCTTTTGGCACTCAAATTGGCTGAACGGTCAAACCCCGGCTGATATGTTCCCACTGATATATAATCATAGTAGAAGAAAGCAAAGAACTGTAAAAGATGCAATCACAAATGGAAGATGGATAAGTGATATCGCCTATGGCCTGGATAACAATCTCCTCACAGAATATTTTCAGCTATGGACTGCAATCCAATCAGCGCAACTAAATTTACAAGACGAGCGTGAAGATCAAATTATATGGATACTTGAAAGCTCCGGGGAATACTCAACAAAATCAGCCTACAATATCCAATTTGAAGGCCAAATACATACTGATTTCCCGAAACTCATCTGGAAAGCATGGGCACCACCGAGATGTAAGTTTTTCCTCTGGCTCCTCTTGCAGGATAGGCTATGGACTGCAGCTCGATCACAACTACGGGGATGGAAAAATAATTATTTCTGCGCCCTTTGTGAAAGAAATCTGGAAACTGCTATGCATCTTTTTACTGAATGCCCTTTTTCCAAAATGGTCTGGAGCCTGGTGGCAAACTGGAGCACTTGTCAAAAACTGCAGCCATCAAGATGGATCAATACATGGGACATCGAGGAGTGGTTCTCGCAGCTGATAGATAAAGGCGGTAAATTAACACACTCACTAGCAATCCTCACTGTTTGGAGTATCTGGAAGCAAAGGAATGCAATAATTTTCAGAGAAGAAAGAAAGACGGCGCTTGAGGTCTTCATGGTGATAAAAGACACAGCCTTGATCTGGGCCCAGGCAGGGGGGAAAGCACTTCAGCCCCTAGCAGTTGCTCAAACTAATATTGTGTAATAAGACCTTAATGCTTTTTCTCCAAACAACGCTGCAGCCTAGGCTGCACCGTTTCTCAACCGGATCTTTCAAAAAAAAAAAAATTTGCTAATAATGTTCCTTGGAATTATTGTTTCTTGGAGTGACTTATTAGATTGTTCGGATGCAGCGTGGTCCCAGTTGTTGTCTGACCGGTATGTAATTAATGTAGTAGATCATTTTAAGAAATGTTTGTTAATATTTCGTGGTGCTACCTAGCTCCTTCATTTTTGTCTGTGCAAGTGCAAGAAAGAAATGTCTTCCAAGAGGGGAATTGACGACATTTAGGAACTCGATCTTACTTTCCTGCCATGGCCGGGCCCAGCCCAATATGGTTTTGCAGGAAGCCCTTGCACGAAATTAAGGACCATGGGCTCTGCAAACAAAACGGCAGTAATATGGCGATCGAGGTTGCATGCCGCCCGCGACCGGGGTCCGGGGGTGACTCTCCGTCCCAGTCCCTGACCTCTCGCGCTGGCGATCGATGGAGGAGATCAAGCTCAAGTTCATCGACACAAGGCCTGAGCTGCAGCTGGTGTCAACTGTCAAGGGAAATTGAATTGTATTACCAGATAGTATTTTGTTTTTCTTCAGAGAACATATTTGTTTCTCTAGTTTAATTAAGATGCTTCCATTGCGGACGATTAATATTATTACAAATTCTGGACTCGAGAACCTTTGTGATGTAGTCATGCGCTCCGGCTCGCGATATATATGCACTTACTAAATTAATCTTTGCCACCACCTATATATTTCTGCAGCGAATTAACGAACTGTTCTGAATTTTTTAAAATAAGTATCTAGGCGACTAAAGGGAAAGTACATTTTTCTATCTTCAGCAAGCAAACGCTGTAATTAATTGTTCTGAATTTTCAAAATAAATATCTAGGCAACTAAAGGGAGAGTACATTCTTTTGAGGAAGTGAAAAAAAAAACTGCCAGATTATGCCATGAAAAAGTTAAAAGTACTTGAAAACTACGGTCAACGGAGACAATTCTTTTGGTTAGAATAATTTGCAGCGTAGCATTTGTAATTTGCTAAAGTCAACGGAGACAATCCCCTTGTATTTGAAAACTACGGTCGTTGTTGTAAGTAGTTCAGACTAACAGAACCAAAATTCCATTCCCAAATCAGTTCCAAACAGTTGGCCAACCTTTTAAAGTGAATACTTTTCCTAAACTAGTGGTATTGGTAGCAGCGGGACTAGATGCATGCATGCATTGGTGGCACGTACTGGACTGGATCCGGATGGCCAGTTAGGCAAATACTATACGTACTAGTACTACTATATATTCCAGAAGTAATGTATCATGCTCATTGTCAGGCAATAAAAAAAAAAAAACCAAACTAGGTTCCAATTATTATTCGACTCAGTGTGTCCCTGCCTGACGTAGAAACCAGCATGATGAGCAGATGCTGATCAGCGATAAATCAACGAGAAAATTGGTCATTGGGGTGGGGGAGAGCTCCCCATGCCCCTGCCTGCCCTGCCAGTGGTATTATTTCGGGAGAAAAAGAAAAAAAAAAAAATGCGGTTGCTGCTAGCTATCTGGATGATGAGGGCATTCATGGGAATGCACTATTCTTTTCGCTGGCTGCCCTGTGGCCCCGACGTGCCAGTTTTCTTCTTCCCAAAGTGGAAAAGGCTCGCTGCTTTCGGGCAAGGAACGTCACCACGGCGCCGCGCGCTGCCCCCTCCTCCTAGTCTCGTTGACGGCTTGACCCTAACCAACCAACCACTCCTCCATCTCGTCTCCCCCCTCGCCGGACCGGACTACTAACCGATTGATCACATACCGGCGGGGCCGAGGGCGGGGACGAGGACGAGGAGGCCGACGGGGACGGGGACGTACGAGAAGGCCGACGGGGACGAGAGAGAGGACCACAAAGCCGCCCGCCCGCCGTGATGGAGGTATCGCCTCCCTCCCTACCACCGCACCCCTTCGATTCTTTTGAGCCGATTCGTCGGAAATGTGACTCCTTCCGCCACGGTCGTCGGGTTCGCTAACATGGGCGGAGCCAGTGGGTGGCACGGGTATGGTGCGGCATTCTGATGCAAACGATTAAGCGACGGAAGTAGCAGCTGCGGGGCCACTCATTTTGATTGATTAATTAAGAGTCTAGGGGCCTGACATTCAGCAGTACGAGTACTACTTCTAGAGTTTCGGAAACATCATCCCTTTCTGCTATGATCCAATCCAAGAGTTTGTAATTTAAATGAAAACTTTATATGTAAAAATCAAATAGGTTTTCAATCCAAGAGCGTGTTGTAACCTTTATGTAAAATCAAATTTTTTTTTTTGTCAATAGTCAAATTTAAAGTTTACCACCTCCCCACCGGCAGAAGCTTGTCGTTTGTACTCAAATTCTTCATTTTAATTATAATGATACATAAATGTTTTTGCAAATTTGAGAAAAAATGTGCTTTATTTGTTAGATTTAAGAATTATTCACGATCTGTATACTAAGGGGCAACTTTTTCGTATACCAAATTGCTAAATAGGTTTTGCCGCCTTTTTTTGATACGGCATACCCTATGTCAAAATCCTAGATCCGCCACTGTTCCCCCCTTTGGGCTCCAACGAAAGGCTCCTCTTTTTCAAAGAAAGGCTTTTTTTTTTTTTTTTTTTTGAATTTATTTACACTCCCCACCCCCGACCACATCTCCGGCCGATCCACGCGAGCCGAAGAGGAGCCGGCCCCCGAGCCCAAGAAAGGCTCCTCTTTTTCTTTCTTTCTTTCTTTTACAACCCCCCACCGGCCGATCCACGTCTCCGGCCGGCCACGGGCGACGGCGAGGCCCAGAGGAGCAGGAGCAAGAGGGCGGCCTCCCCCGCTCCAAAACCCCTAAACCCTAGTTTAGGTTAGAGTGTACTAGTGATGTCCAATGCTTGCTTAATCTGTCCCTTACATAATCATTGGCTGGAGTACTTAGCTACTTATTACTTGGTTTGTTTAGTCATTTATTTGGATTGGGTCGTATTGGGCCTGCAACTGAATTAGTAAATTGGCTACCTTTTATGGGCTGTATTATTTTATTTGATGGGCCTGGCGACCACGACCCAACGCCACGTTCGGTTTGCAAAAAATTGCAATCCGATGAATAGTAGCATTTTCGTTTTATTTGGCAAATATTGTCCAATCGTGGTCCAACTAGGCTCAAAAGATTCATCTCATGATTTACAACTAAACTGTGTAATTAGTTATTTTCTTTACTTACATTTAGTGCTCCATATATATGGATAAAAATTGATGTGATGGAGAGAGAGTGGAAAAAGTTAGAACTTTGATGCAAACCGAACAAGGCCCAAGTCTCAGTTTTCTACGCTCCCTCCCTTGAGGTCCACGTTACCTCCTTTATTTATTTACTTTTTGCAAAAGTCTATTTTTACTATCTCAATCTTAAAACCAGCTAAACCACCTCCCTAAACATTCTAAATTATTCATTTTACCTCCTTGACCTGGTTATATTTGGTTTTGAAGATGTTTTTGTCTTTTCTTTTTTATTTATTTTGGCTAAATCTTTGAAAAATTGTAACAAATCATAGAAAAATCATGAAACAAAAATTCAACTTTGTTGTACCCCAAATGAGTAGATCTACATAGTAAACCTATAATATGGTATGCTTGAGTATAAAGTTTTTATTGTTTTTCTAGAACTTTAGATCTATCATTTTTGGGGAAGGGGGAATTTGCTATATTAAATTTTATTTTTCTAGCTGATATTTTTTAGCATGGTCATGATTTAGTGATGTACACATTCTTTGATTTTTCTAAGTTTTTTTAGTGTCCTACAAATATATAAATAAATTAACCATGGTTAACTTTCTCTATTTATGAGGAGAGATAAAATGGCCATTTCAATACAAAACAATACTATTTTTGTGTAGTTCTCGTTATGTAAGAGTGTAGATGATTTTATGCATAGTTTTAGGCACTCATATGATTTTATATCTATTTTATAAAATTATTTTATTAGATACGATATTCACTAGTTAATTTGACAGGAAGTGGAGTATCCACTAGCAAATTACTCCATTTTATATATCCGCTAGCAAAGAGAGGTCATTTTCAATATCATGTACTCAATTTTTTTTCTTTAAATTAATTCATAACTGTAGTTTCTACGGTCTAGTTATGGTGAAATTTTTATGGTTGACTAATTTTGTCGGTTTTATAGAACGATGACAACAACAGGATAAAGACAAGACCCAGTAAGGCAGTTCTCTCGAGAGGCATGCACTCTAGGAAGAGTGTGGTGGCCGTGATCGTCGGGAGGCTGCCATCTCCACCCAAGACCGAGCTAGAGATGTCATATGGGAGTGGATTCGTCATCAAGGACGGACCTCTCCCAGTTCACTTGTCCTCACGTGTCACCACGTGGTGGAAGATGCTGTATCTGTGCACGTAAGGAGAGTGGTGGTGGGAGGAGGAGTGGAGGAGTTTGAGGCTACAGTGATCAGGGACAATGCTTTCACAGACATTGCCGTCCTCAGTGTTCCCAGGCTAAGGGGTGGTGAGGTGTCTCTTGCGCTGAACCTGACGCTTCCAGGCTCAGTCAACGACCCTGTAGTTACAGTTGGCTACTGCAACCCGGAAGGCTTGCTGGAGGAAACCTCTCTCGCAAAGTTACCAGCTGTGTCACCAGGATATATCCAGTAAGTTTCACTTCCCTGTGTGCAACTGCTTATTGGTGGCTATTATATATATATATATATATATATATATATATATATATATATATATATATATATATATATCTGTCTACTGAAATTGAAGGGAGGATCCTGATTTGCTCAAGGCCTTCAGGGAGGAGGACGGCAAGCGAATAATCGGCCGACCAGCAAATGTAACCCATGAACTGATAATTCTGGACTGTGTTGGTATCGTCGGTGTCTCAGGTGGACCAATCGTTGACATTAATGGCGTTATCGGCATGGCTAGCAAGATAGGGATGGATACGCCCACAATGCTGGCGGTATCGTCCAACACGATTCTTGGAGTACTGAAGGCGTTTGCTAAGCTACCAATCAATGTAAGATAAACTTTTGACACAAACTGAATTTATGTTTTCTACACATATGCTTATTGCTCTTTCTTTTCTAACCTTTCAGGGTCTCGCTACAATGGAGGAGGTGGTCTCTCGCTTGGTGTGACTACGCCGATGATCCACCTGCGACCCCCAACAATCCAAAACCAGTCACCGTTATTGCTCCAAAACCAGTCACCATTATTGCTGCTTCATGTATTTTGTCAATTGAAGAAAAATATTTTTCATCTTTTTTTTAATTAACTAGTTGAGTACCCATGTGTTGCTATGGGCAAATATCATTGAGTCGCATGGCATAGAATCACGGACAAAACTTGTTAAATGTGCTTTGCTAAGCCCTCATTTTCATCCTCTCGCTCATTTGTTGCTTGAATGTGCTTCTGAGTTTGGCCGTTGAGTCACCAGGTATTTTGCATATTTTGACATCCACATCTCAACTCCCTAACCTTAGTTCAGGTGGTTTCCCTCATTATGCTTAGTTTCACATTGCTCTTATGTTGCACCAAGAGAAACTGAAATAAACCTATGAAGTTTTGATATTATGTGATAGGAATCAAGAATGAATAAAAGAAATTAATCTAGAAAGAAGAAAAGGTTATGAGTAAAATCTATAACTAAAATCTATAACACAATGAGATTAAAATTACCACAAATCATTGATTAACTCCAGTCGAGAAATGATCACCTGTAGGAGTTTCAGCAAACAGATTAAAGAAGTGGAAACAGGAAAACAGAACAATCTTTATTTCTTGGCAGATTGAACAATCTTTATTTCTTGGCAGATTGATAATTCAAGTGCTAACAATAGATTTTTGGACAAAAACACATCAAAGCTCGTTTGAAGCCCTATCCATCCAGACTAGTTTTATAACGTTTGAGCTCATTTGAATATATGCTTGTATCAATTTTCACGTTTCCCTTTTAAGTTCACTTACAAAGTGTGCAAGGCATATTATGGTTGTATCATCTTCCCTGTGAAGTTCTGACCTTCTGATTTCCTGAAGGTGGTTGTCCTTAACACGAGTACTGATTTGCAGCAATAAAAGTTATTTATCCTTAACATGAGGGTGTCCAGGGAATAAAGGATCTGATGTTGGATATACACCAAAAAATGATCTGAAGAGCCACTAAACCAAATGGAAGAAGCTATATGAACAACTAGCTCCTAGCACAGGCCCATAAGTCAATGGATACTATGTTAGAGATAGGAGACTCAGAGGCATATTCAGAGACAGGATGAGAAGGCGGTCATAAATGGCTGGCCGTGGTGGTTTTCAAATCGGCCAAGGGCAGGACCCAGCCGATCCTCTTCCTACGAGAAACTGAAAGGGCTACCTGAAGAAATAGTACAATATCAGTAGCAATAAAGTAAAGCCTGAGAGAAGGAAGGCTAGCAACAGAAATATAATCAAATGAACAAAAAAAAAAAAAAAATTTAAACCAGCAGGGATATATTCTCAATTCTCAACGCATGATGCTTGGTTAAATGGAGAGTGCATATTCATACAGTATAAGAAGTCAACTTACCAAACAAATGAACAAAATGTTCAGTTACATTTTTTTAGATCAATTTTTTTTTCAGTTACATTGAGGTGGTATTGTAAGCTTGAGACTTGAAAGACCTTAAATCTGCACTGCATAACCGAAGGACGTAGACATTAATTAAATTTACTAACTCCACGAATGGTAGAAAGCTGCTGCTGGTGGAGAGAAGTTGCTGCTGCTGTTGGGGATAAAAAGCCTCCGCTGCCGCTGATTGGGAAAAGGTGCCCCAAGATCAGATCAATGCATGCTGCCGATCAGCACATCACAAACAAATAAAAATCAAGCTTTTTCATTCTGATATTCTTATATAGTAACAGCCAAAGTAGGCTAAAGGAGGGTAGGTGACAACGAAGGGCCCTGGAGAGTAGAACGAAACTGGGACAAATATTTAAACCGCCGGTCAATGCCCATCTCCAATTGGAGGTAGTGCAGTTTCAGAAGGTTTGAGGAAAAGGTGTCGGAGAAGGCTGAGGATCGCTCTTAGCTGGTCTGACACGCCGTTAACAAGAAGGCAGCATTTCAGATCCATGTCGAGGTCGGGCAGCTCGTAGGGTCCGGGCGGGGCGGCGTCGACGGCAGGACTTGGTGGGTGGGTTTGGCGGCGGAGAGGCGGACGGAGTGTGCGCGATGGGCAGGGGCGGGGCGGCGTCAGCGACGAGGGCGGGCCTTGGAGATGCACGCACAGGAGCAGAGCACAGCACATCGCTGTGGTTTGTTATGGTGGGTAGGCGGCTCGATCTGGTGGTGCCTGTGAGCCTGTCGCATTAGCGGAGCGCTGCCCCCGAAACAGCTTCAAAAGTCAAACGGATGGACTATGCATGGGTTCATGATTTAGTCAACACCTGAAAGTTTTCAGAGATAACAGATCAAGTTTTCAGAGCTGACAGAGCTGAGGTTTAGTCAACACGGTTTAGTCAACACCTGAATTTCGAGGATAGATGACAGATCAAGTTTTCAGAGTTGACAGAGCAAGTTTTCAGAGCTAAAACACACACAGCAAGAGATACTCCCTCCGTCCCAAAAAGGACGACGTTATGGGAAGCGTGCCGGTTAAACTTTTTTTAATTTTAACTAAATTTATAGAAAAAACATGCAACATTTATATTTTCAAATAAATTTGTTAAAAAACTAGACTTAAAGATCTTTCCGATGATACTAATTACTATTTTAAAATATAATTGCCGATAATTTGAAAACGTTGACTTCTCAGAAAGCGAGAATGACATCTGTTTTGGGACGGAGGGAGTATATAAAAAGAATACGCCAAGGTTGGCCTGACTGACTGGATTGGAGGGACCGGACCACCAGTACTACCACAAGATAAGACAGCGCTAGGCGTGTTCAGCTGGTCACATAAGGCAGCTAGTAACCAAATATTTCCCAGACAAGACCATCTTGCAAGCAAAAACTAGAGGTGGACTGTCCTACACATGGCGCAGTATTTTAAAGGGGCTCAAATTGTTAAAAGAAGGGATTATCTGGAGGATTGGCGATGGTACAATGGTTAATATTTGGACGGATCCTTGGATCCCGAGGAATGATCGAAGGCGTGTCATCACTCCCCGGAAAAATTCACTGCTCCAAAAGGTTTTAGATCTCATAAATCCAGTGACTGGTTCATGGGATGAGCAGTTGGTAAGAGATAATCTGTGGGAAGAGGATGCAAATATTATCCTAGCAATACCGTTATTCGAGGGAATGGATGACTGGCCAGCATGGCACCCTGATCCTAAGGGTTTCTTCTCTGTAAAGTCTGCCTATGCCCTCGGAACCAGAATTCGGGATAATAAATGTTTTGCAGATGCATCAACTTCCAATTCTATGTCTACCAGCTTTGATTGGAAGAAAATTTGGAGGATGAATGTTGCAAATAAAGTGAAAGTCTTCGTATGGCAATTGGCAAACAACTCTCTGCAGGTCAAACAAAATATCGCGAGGCGAGGAATTGAGTTGGATACTATATGCCCCATGTGCCATAGATTTGATGAAGATGCTGGTCATCTATTTCTTAAATGTAAAAATATGCGCCTGTGTTGGCTCCTTCTAAACCTGGAGGAGGTTAGGCTTTCTCTGATTTCAATGAAATCTGGAAAGGATATGCTGGACAAGATTTGGAGCCTCCCTGAAGACATGCAGCAAACGATTATTCTACTTCTCTGGTGTTGGTGGACAGCCAGAAATAAAACCAATAATGGAGAAAGGTGTAAAAGCCCTCAAGAAGTGGTTAGTGATGTGATTTTCCATATGAATGTTTGGAATCTTGCCCACAACTTGAATAGGAAACAGACGACACAACTGATGAGACAAAACTGGAAGGCTCCACCTGAAGATTTCTACAAAATCAACTGTGACGGTGCGTTCATTCCTGAAACCCACAAAGGTGGATGGGGCTTCATTATTCGTGATCATCATGGCCAGGTTGTTATGGCGGCGGCAGGTTCGGCCGAGCCTCTATTGAATTCCCAACATGCCGAAGCCTTGGCCTGCTTGAAGGGCCTGGAGCAAGCTGCAGCTATGGGAATGGAGAACATAATTTTGGAGACAGATGCTACCATTGTCGCTAATGGAATTGGGGGTGAATGCTTAGATAGATCAGTTCTAAGTACTTTGTTTAGAGAGATTAGAGCAAATTTGTTATGTGATTTTGTTAAATGTTCTGTCTCTCGGTGCCCAAGGGAATGTAATTTAGTAGCACATTCATTAGCAGCCCTGGGTATGAACTGTAACGATGATCCTTTAATCTGGATGGACCAGGTACCAGACCATGTATCTCTCCTGGTGTCCTGCGATTTGCATGGACATTGTATGTAATACAAGTCTCCTTTCTTCAAAAAAAAAAAAAAAAAAAAAAAAAAGATAAGTCAACTGATTTACTGAGAGAAAAATACTGTTTGAACAGATAATAAGCCTAGCTTATACATCACAGCATACACCACTAATCTTTTCGTTCAGCATATAATATATATAATAAACAGAGAAAAACAATCTCAACAGACTGGCAGCTCAAAAAGTATTCGGGTCAACCAACAAAGCAGGATAGGCTACAGCCACAGGCGAACCGCGGCAACTGTGGAGGCAGCTCAGGGGAGGGAACTGCATGCGACTGCGACACTGCTACTGTGCTACAGCACGATGTTAAAGAGAGGATGTACATGCAACAAGTTACAGGCTTACAAGCAAAGCTTCGACATATCCATCCATCTACTAGTGAAGCCTCGTCAGCTCTTCCACCCTCTTGGACAGCTCCTCCACAGGGACGCCCATCGCCTTGGACACTTCCTCCATCTTGCTCCGGCTAAGGTCAAGGAAGGACTCGATCAGGTCACCGTCGAGGAAGTTCCGAGCCTCTGCCGTCTTCTTGTCATTGTGGAACGACCGCCATTGCTCGTGGCTCAGGTTCCCGACGCCCTTTATGTACTTCACAAGGGTTGATTGCAGCTTCTCCAGGAAGATGTATTGGTCATGCGGCAGGGAGGCAATAATGCCAATGACCCCATTTATTGTGCCAAAGATGACAGTAGGAATCTGCCCTATCTCTGAGTCTGGAAGGCGCATCACGAGTGAACCGTGGCGGAATCTGTTCACAAATTCCCCAAGATGGTACTCCCCGACAACCTCAAGCCTGGCCCTTTCATCATCTGTGGCTGCATCGCTGTTCTTGCGCACTGTGAATAGGTTATAGCCATTTTCCGCTCCAATATAGACTTCATCATCAAGCATCTCAACTGCAGTCATCCAGTTTGCATTGTAATCCCTAGCACGCTCTTCAATTGCGCTTTCCTCATGCTGCCCAGAAGTAAACACATTAGCAATCAGCCCAACAAAGAGTCTGAGTAAAAAATTTTACAGATAATGCAATGTGAGTCAAGCAAACAGATAAAGGACGCACCTTATACACCAGCAAGGATATTGATTTCATCAGATCGCCAACCACAATGAAGTCACCACGCGTTTGAGTATACAAGGCAAGTATGTGCCCATGGTGGCCACATTCAGATTGCAGCTCATGTGAACCATCCTCGCGTGACATCCACTTATATAACTGAATCTTCTGGTTGATAGCAGCCAACAATTTCCCATTGAATGCATTCAGCGAATAAACTGCTCCTTTGGTTTCTTTCTCCACAATTAATTGCAAGCTTCCATCTTCAACTGCAAATACAAGGATTCGGCCCTACAAGATGCGCTGATACATAAGCATTTTGTGCACGAGAAATAGACAAGGTTCACAAAATAACTGCGAGAAGCAGTAAATCGAACAAGTATTAAAAAGGGAGTTAACTAGTATTAGTTAAACATCATGATTTCAGATATAATACCTTTGTTGGTTCATTTTCTTCAGGTATAACATATGCAGTTCCCACACAGTAATAAACATTATTATCATCCGCAAATGAACAGCTAATGATGGAGCAGCCGCATTCATATTGATCTAGAGGATATACACATAGGGACTCAAATGTCTGATGATCTAACAGACGTATTAAATGAGTCTCACTTTCCTCCACACTCTGGTTGTACTTGAAACTGCAAAATGCTAGTGTCCTTGATTGCTCCTGGTGGCAAATGCGACGTGCTTGTTCATTAAGGGGGATTGTGCGGATATGAAGCTTCTGGATATCATCGATAGTTCCAATTGAAAGCTCACCCTCTTTAGCAATTGCAAGACTGACACATTGGAAAAAGAAGGGGTGAACTAGAGCAAACTTAATACAGTGGTACCATTTGCAAACCATAACTCCACACTAGACCAGTGATACAAATGAAGTACAAGCTTAGAGCATCAAGTAGAATGCAACTAGCAACAACCAAAAAAAAATGACTACATCAAAAGACATAAAAAGCAGCCTATAAAACATTTCTTTTCCCTACTTTGACTGTTAATGATAAGATTTACAAGTACATGAATTAGAAGGAGGTCACTTCACAGAGTCAAGAAATTTAAGGTCTACCAACACCATTACCTTGAAATTAAAAGGTTTTGTCGGTGCCGTTGCATTATTTTGAGTAAGGAAAGTTTCATCAGATTGTGAAAGGTTATTTAAAAAAGTTTCTACTGCTAGTATAAAAACTTAGTACTCAACTTTTTAATGAACCACGTCGCAAAATAATATATATAAAATAATGAACCATACAACATGAACTGCACAAAGATAAGATGGTTATCCAAAATGGCCTGTGAAAACATTTTGCCAAAATTGATATATGATCCCAATTCCAAAGTACATACAGGGGGTACTTGACTCGAAGATCAAGTAATTCCATTGCACAAAATCTAGAGAGGGAACAAACCTGTCTGGAAAAGCGGCTGTATTGAAAGGGCACATATGATTAACCTCTTTCAAATTGACATTGCTATAGAGAAGCTTCTTATTGCTGCTATAGATGACAGTTGGCCTATCTGACGAAGCAAATACATGGGTGGTACCCTTTGATGAGAAGGTACGAAGGCTGATGGGTTGGGTCCCAAGGGTAACCTTCTTTCTATCAGTCAGATCACCAGTACTTGCATTCAGCAGAAAACTGAACAGATTACCATCCCCAAGAGCACAAAGCAAATACGAAACCTGAAAAGAAAGAAAGAACATGTATATGTTACTTGAAGTAGCCATTCTTGTTTTTTATGGAACTTAAAAAAGCATGTTCAAGAGCATACCCCCTCCAAGGTGCACAGCAGAACAGACCGAGGAACAATTTCTCCACCCAAATTTTCCTTCCTTATCAATTCAAGATCTGGAAGTGAAAATATTCTAACACTTATATCTGTCCACATCCCAACAGCAGCTAGGGAACTATACTGTGGATTCTCCCCAGTTGGGTTCAAATCAAGACAAGAAATCTCATGTTCTAGCTGTGCATGCTTCACTTCAACAAGTTTAGAATCCCTAATTTCCAGGTAAACAATATGGCCACCACCAGTTGCCAACAGAACCTGCAACATATGTGCAATTAAAAAATAGTATGAGAAAATAAACAGTATTGGCATCCAATCATTCAATCAACTTGTACCTAGAACATTCAAGAAAAATGTCAGACTAATGGTTGCTGTGATAAAAATGTCTGCACAAAATCACAGCAATAGGTAAAAACACTAATTCTGGCTTACAATAACTACAAAAAGTTACAATACTCCATTTCGCTGCCAACCTGCCAGTTTTTCAATTATGATTTATTTTCCGGTTTGGATGTAGCAATTGTTGAGCATAATTTCTTGACACATGATGAGAAGTCCTTGGTTAAGGTTAATTCAATAAAGGTTCCAGTGAGTATCAGCATAACAAGTTAGCAACCAAATACTGGCCCTCAGACTCAAGGATAAGAAAGTTGGTACACCAGTCTATAGGTTCCCAACAAAGGCAAGAATTCGAAGTCATATAAGAATTGCAAAGTACTACTCAAAATGCACAGGTTACAGGTACATTCAGGTTATAATGGCATATACACAAAAAAAAAATCTTTTGATAACCTCCCTATGTTTCTTGTTTATGATTCCCACCCCTTAACTCCTCTCTTGGGTTGCATCGACAATAAGGAGAAAAAAGGGTATTATAGCAGTCAAGCATCCCCCAAAGTTTGTATTACTACACATCCAATGATCAGATCATATTTTGTAAACAGCTAACTGCTCGTTACCTACTAGGGAAATATAACAGGGGAATATTACTAAAATGACAGGAAAGTTTTAGGTTTAGAGAAAAGAGTAATTGGTTGTCTCATTGAAATGTGGGATAATCAAAATTTCTAAAGAAATACAGGAAGCGGTCCAAAAGCAAAAGCACCTGACTGGCATTAGCTGAAGCAACATTGACTGAGAATCCTGCTGGTGCATTCCATTGATCCACTAGCTCACGGGAGGTACAACTGACTAGCCGAACAGAATTAGCAGTAACCTGCCATTCAAAACAACAGGTAAAACATTGATATAGTCAATCAAGATGACTCATATCAAATAACTGCTAAAATAATGAAAAATGAACTGAGAGGAACTAATCTATCAAACATACACAAAACAGGAGCTTTCTTCAAATACCGACAATATTTTTTATATCCACTAACATATTGCATATTGAATTGATGAATAGTCAAAATGTATAAAAAGGGAAAACTAGTCAAATTAAATGCATGTTTAGCATGCAAAAGCTGCATCAGTATATCTTTATTCAAATTACTTTTAAGATGGTGTTGATTCCATAGCAACTGATAATATATTGCAAGAGAAATGGCTTTAATAAACTTTTTAAGACTTCTCCCTTACTACATTAGTGGACAGAGGGAATAATAATTTGCTAGCCGGTAGTTTGCTAAATGCAAGAAAAACATATTGGCAAAATGGTCATTAGAACAGGCACCTGTATAAGAAGATCATTGATTACATTTTGACAGAACAGGGTTTGAGTTTGTGCATCAAACCCCTCTATCTCAGTCTCTTCTAGTTCATCTTCCATGTTCATTGCTAAGAATCGTGTCTCACTTATAAAGCTCACGACAAGGTACATGTCATATGGATCGCTGAATGAAGATTTCAATGACCATAATCCCTTTATGCCTTGGAGTTCTACTGAAGCCTAATCAAGCAGGAAGGGGAAATAACAACTCAAAACTTCTCCACATTAAAATGTTGGCCATAATAAACTACCATAAAAAATACCTGCTCATTAATCCCTATACCATTGCGAACCACCCGAAGGGAACCATCTTTAAATGCTCCAGAACAAGTCACCACCTGACCTTGGCCCTGCCTATCAAGGTCAACCACGCAGAAGTCCACAATCGGTCCAAGATTAACATATCGTTCAAGAATTTCAACAAATGAACCGCTTGCATCAGCTTGGAGGTTCAGCTTCACCAGCTGTTACAAAAATATAATGTTTATGAGACATGTTCCAAAGAACAATATAAAGGAAGGCATGGATTTTTCTTTTACATCTACATGGAGAAATGGAAGGACAAAAAATCATTTGACCTACCTGTGAATCACCAAACCGTGAACCAACATAAACAACGCCATTATCGAGATATGAAATCGATGATGCAATCGAAGTCTCTCCCAAGTATTCAATTTTCAAACCAGTAACTCTAAAATGGCAAAAAGTGAAACAGAATAATCATTAGCAAGAGCCTTTCTGTTTCACAATAATTCACGAGCTGTTACCTTTCTCGTTCATGGGTAAGGACAAGTAAATGCAGAATTCCAGTATTATCACCGAGTAAATATCGAGAACCATCTGGGTCAACCCGTCCATAAGCTCTAATAATGGACTGCCAAGAAATCAGAAGTCAAGGAGAAAAGAATTAGAGTGGACACGATACCTACCATCATGAAGTTGGCACCATAAAGAAAAATAAAGAGATGTAGACAAGAGATTACTTGTTTTATTGGTATCGCTTTAAATGTAGAATTGGCATTGCAGTAAACTATTTGCTCCTCGCCAATTATTATTACACCACCAAGTGGAGCTGGTACTGGTATTAGCAAACCAGCACCATTGTCCACATTATTCTGGGACCAAGGACCCTCAACAAAATCTTTGTCCTTCAGTGCAACTTCATAAGTCTTAACATGCCTCACATCCTTATTGTCCTGAATTGTAAAACAGAAGATGCAAATCATATAAATAAAAGCAACTATCATGAGTCATAACAAAATGCAGTTCAGCTGTTCAAAACTCTTCTAGCGAAGGAGAGGTCTTAAAGAAGTTTAAACAAACCTGGTAGAGGACAACAATAGTAGGTTTAACACAACCATGCAGAAATTTTATGTCCAGTACTTGAAGTTCTTCCAGTCTAACAGAAGAAAATAGTAACTGTAAGATAGTCTGAATAACATAACATTAACTATTACTCAAAATATCAAAGTTCACCATCTCGATAAAGTTAATCACCATTAGTGAAAAAATCAAGATTTGTCATGAACTTCCCAAATGAGTAAATGTTGCTAACTTATCTGTTTGTAGATGGCATGAGATAAATGCTAGAACATTAGTATGCTCTCGAGATGCAATGCGAAGCTTCTGGCTTCAATTGATTGACAACCAAGCAAAGACAGTAATAAAGTGTTATCAAGTCGTCCTATAAATCGCGATTAGTCATCCTCGACTCAACTACGGGCCGATTAGTTTTCTGGTCATCGACTAATAACAATTAGTCGGATAACCAAAAACAGAATGGAATTGTTGGGCAGCTTAAGACATGGGCTGCATCTGGGATGGCATAGGTCACTTGGGCTCATGTTTTTCAGCCCAATTTGCAAACCTACATGCAGCCACCACCCGAGTTCATGCTCAATTTGTACTCTAGAATATGTATAGTATATTAGTATATATTTGGTATACTAGGACCAAACAGGGCCAATTAGTCATCGCGGGTTCGCGACTAGCCGCCTTGTCAGTCCCATGGCAACTAGGATCGACTAGACGACTTGGTAACATTGATAACCCCATGAATTCTATGAATAATTGATAATAAATGGAAGAATGGAGAAATCTAAGCGATGTGCACATTAAGGTTATCTCTAACTAAACTGTAAAGAGTGCCAAAAAATCCACCAATTGACAGAAATATGAGTGTGCACACATGCTCTGATATTTATGTTACTACCACATACATTTCCAGATCGCAAGCAAATAAATAATAGTTAGAAATTTCAACACTCATACCTGATATTAAAAGCTTCCTTCAGCTGCCCTTTGTTGTCAAATGGTATAACCTGCAAAGCAAGGGTAGCAAAGGAAATAAGATGTGTACATTGGATATGTCGAGTGCATCTTTATGAATAAGAACAAATTGGAATTCATAAACCTAACGAAGCAGACAATATGTTTACCTTGAATAAGCCATCATAGAGATGAAGACCAATGAGTCTGCAGTCAGGGTCGATGATTCCAATCTACACAATAAAGAAAAGGCCACCCATTAGTATTACTGTTACAGGTAAAATATTGCTCTCTAGAGTCAAATGTAGGGGATTGAAACTGAAAAAGATCTGCACCTGTCCATTATCAGTAGGGCGGCCAATGCGATCAGAAACATCACCCATGGCTCTACAGATTACAAATAAACCATTATTTTTCATACAAAATAGGGAACGCCAGCGTTTCAATCAACATATATCAATGAATGACAATATGCTTTCCTACGGACAACATTAACTGGAACCATAAATCCAAAGCAAAAAAGGCCAGAAGAGTAAGTGTCCAAACCTGGTGATTAGCTCTGATTTTTCTGCGTCCCATTGCAGAACACAGAATTTGTACCTCTCCGTAGCAATGAAAAGAAAATCCTGAGTCTCATTCTGAGGATAAGAAACAAACAGAAAATCAATTTATAAAAAAACTTCATGAAGACTGGAAGAAAAATAAAGTGTCTCAGAGGGATGAACTGAAAACTAGCTTACATGAGGCCGGAAGAGCTCAATTGTTGCAATTCTTCCATATATAGGTACGTCAAGCATCGGCTGGTAGATAAACAAAATTGCCATGGTATTATGCACAAGATCATAGTGAATCTGTGCTGATAGTTCTATAATGACTAACCTGAAGGCCCTGAGGGGTAAGCAAATGGATCTCGATCCGGGTACATTTCCTGAAAGGTTGATGCATGTGTGCCTTAGTAAGGGATTGTAGAGGCAATTGAACTAGCAACAGACAAAAAAAAAAAAATCCTAGCTGTCGTTACATGCATTTCTAGGCAGCAAATTCATCACAAACGCCTCAAGATGTGTTGCCATGGAACATTATATAGAATATGGTTGCTACATCTGATGTTCATCTATCGCTTGATGAACCACGAATTGCACATACAACGCCAGCCTATGTGCCACTTTGTATTAGCTCAACTGTTTAAGACCCTAGTAGGGAATGCCAAATTGCAAGGTAGGGTTTTACTACGCTAGTCTCAGATTCTGTATAACTAGTGGTAAAAAAAAAAAAAAAAAAAAAAAAAAAAAAAAGGGCCCTCCGGGACTAGAAAAATAAGAGGGAGGGAATTAGACACGTTTCCTTTCCCTGTATCATCCCGAACTGAAATAAATCCGAAACGAGCCAGACGAGATAGAGGAAATCAAGCACTCCTGAGGGGCCCAGCTGAGGGCAAACCCTAGGCCGCGCCCCACCTCCGCCCCCAAAACCCTAGGAGACTCCGCAAAGCGCCCAATCCCATGGGATTGAGCATTTGAGAGCAGCGCGCCGAGTTAGATCGTAAGCCGAGAGAAAGAAGACGCGGGAGGAGGGGACTGAGGGATTAGCTAGCGCGCTTACGCGATAATGAGGTTGAGCTGGTTGGGGCTGGTGAAGTTGCCGACGCAGGAGTGGCTGACGCTGGTGGGCTTGTGCGCCGTGACGACGTAGTTCCACACGCTCATCTTCGCCGCCGCCGCCGCCGCCGCCGGGGAGCAGTGGGCTCTGGAAGGTGGGGGAAGGAGGTGCTGGTGGCGGTGAGGGAGACACGCAGGGAGGGAGGAGGGAGGGAGCTGGACTCTTTTCTAGCTCCTGCAGCAGCCTAGTAGAGTAATGGCAGGCCCAGTTATCTTGCTGTTGGACCGGGCCTTTTTATAACGTCGTTTAAACTTGGAATCGACCAAATTCACGACAGGAGGGCGGGCATGTCAAAATCATCAAAACTTCTTAAAAAGCTAGACCAAATTCACGACAGGAGGGCGACCAGATCATCAAAGTAAAGAAGACACGCTTTTACGTACTTCCTCCATTTCAAATGATAAGACGTTTAACTTTTTCAACACCAAGTTTGATCACTCGTCTTATTTAAAAAAATTATAAAATATCACTTCTTTTACCATGACTTGCTTTATTAATACAAGTTCTTCAAAATAACTAAAATTTGACTATTTTTATGTAAATTTTTTGAATAAGACGAGCGGTCAAATTTAGTGTCAAAAAAAATCAAACGTTTTATAATTTGAAATGGAGGAAGTACATATATTATATACAAACATGAAATAATATATCATAACTTCATATATTCGCATAGTTTTGTCATTTGTATTATATGTGGATGTAAACAATTGTGTTTTATGAAACCTTGAGAATGAAACTAATGGTAGATAGCATGTGCAATTTTGTGCACTAACTACAGGCCAAACTATGATCTAACCATATCTATAAAAGACGAGGCATGGGAGCGGGTCCGTCCCCCTCTCATGTTACTGTTCCCGTAACAGTACTTTGGAACAGTAAACCCGTTACGCTACAGTACCTGGTACTGGATTCGATGGACAGTGCTAACCCGTTAGCAAACAGTCTCAACCCGTCAAAAACAGTAAAGACCTGTTAACGAACAGTTCTCAACCCGTTAGCAAACAGTGCAAACCCATTATAAAATAGTACAAACCCGTTAACATAAATAAAAAAAAAACCCCACTGTGCTTCGCACGGGGACCCTGCTAGTTGACTATATATTGTGCACTTAAACCATATCTATAAAAGACGAGGCATGGGAGCGGGTCCGTCCCCCTCTCATGTTACTGTTCCCGTAACAGTACTTTGGAACAGTAAACCCTTTAAGCTACAATACCGAGTACCGGATTCTATAAACAGTGCTAACCCGTTAGCAAACTGTCTCAACCCGTCAAAAACAGTAAAGACCTGTTAACGAACAGTTCTCAACCCGTTAGCGAATAGTGCAAACCCATTATAAAATAGTACAAACCCGTTAACAACATAAATACAAAAAAAAAAAAAAAAAACCACCGTGCTTTGCACGGGGACCCCTGCTAGTTGACTATATACTGTGCACTAACTACTAGCCAGCCTGCCAATAACAGGTGTAAAAATGATAAAAATGTCACTGTAGCTGTTGTACAAATCCAAGGTATCAAAAAACCGCAATTAAGAAACTATGCTCGTGCAAAAACCGTTTCCTGTTAAAATTAAGGTCTATAGTTGAGTTTTTAAACCTCCAAAATATCAAGGCCAAAGTTTAACAATAATATATTCAAAATTACATGGCATTTTTTCGCAAAAAAAAAAATTACATGGTATTTGTTACATCCAAAGCACCTCAAAGCTTTCCAAAACTGACGTATAACAATTTACTTTTCAGACGTGAGTGCATACACATTATATACCAACCAGCTTACAACGATGCATGCAAGGACGGAATGTTTGGATTCGCGGTTGTGAGACAAAACTATGGTGCCAAAGTTCAACCGTAACACATTCAAAATTACACGATGTTTGTTACATCCAAGCTCCTCAAAGCTTTGCAAAACCGAGGTATAGCAATTTGCCTTTTCTGATGTGTGAGTACAACGGCGCATGCAAAGATAAAACATTTGGATTTATTTCACGGTTGTGAGAAGTACTATGGCATCAAAGAAACTAGATAGCATGTAGTGGAGTCTTGTTTAGCTTAAAAATTGAAGACACCTGCTAACAATACCATGGTTTTCAAAACTATAAGGATTGTAAGTATAGTAGATCATGCCAAATTATAGTAGCACACGTCGAAATTTGAATTATCGTGGCATTATTTAGATAGATCCTGTTGCAACATAAGTGTATAAAAAATGGTATCTAGACTTGATCGATCTGGTGAAGCTAGCTTGCTTGCACGCGTCCCCTGCCTGCATTGCATTTAGTTAGGCTCTTGCTTGCCCGTGTCGTTAGCATCTGCCTCACCGTTGTCGTTAGGAACATCCGTGTGACCGTCGTTCGAGGAACAGCCATACTGCAATCAACGTCTCTAGCGGAGAGAGGGGCAGATCCCGCGTGGACCGCCGCGGCGCCGCGTCGCCAAGCTTGTTGCCGGCCGCATCATCGTCCACGACGGTGGCCGCCGCGTCTCCCCCACAATCTCCCGCGGCGACCATGTCGTCCTCGCCCTGTGTCGCCATGCCATTGCTCTTCTGCTGCTGTGGCTGCTCGTGCTCGACGACGCCGACGCCGACGGCCTCTGGTGGCTCTGCTTGGGGCGCGGCAACCTGCACCTCCTCCTCCTCCTCCGTCGCTGCGGCGCCACCCACACCTGCCTCGCCTCCATGGTAGTGCAGCAGCAACAGCCCGAGCGCGCCGCCCGGCTGGTCTATCTCCCCGGTCGGCAGCTTTGGCGAGCGGAATGCCCAGATCTCAATTTGGACGTCGTCGGCGTCGTCTCGCACTGCTGGCGCTGGCTGCTCATCGTTTGGTTCCTCCTCGTCCGGCAAAGGCAGACTGCTCCGGCGCGGTTTCTTTCGCCGCCCAGTCCCAGCAGATCGCTTTCGAGTCACGCCGCCGGCGCCGGCGCCATCGACCAACAAGCCGTTGTTCTCCAGAAACACTGTCCAGTCGGGCCCTACGATCCTGTAGGCGGTGTTGGACAAGAGATACTTGAGTTTAAGCTCGTACGCTCTGCCGTCCCGGTCGTACGCCTGCACATCAAGCCCTCGAACCATGCTCCTCTGCTTATTATCACGCTGCTGCAGCTGATCAGCATCGTCCTTGTCTGTGTCCTCCTTGCCGCCGCCGTGCTCCTCGTCCTGATCTGTCGTCTTCAACAATGCTGGCTCCGGGTTGTGCACCAGCGGCATCTCCGTGTCCGTGAATATGCTAGCGAAAGAAGCCCTCTTGCTCTCGCATTTGCACGACATGAGCAGACGATTCTGGTTGCTGTCCCTGTCTGACGCCGGCATGCGTTTCTCGTAGAGAGGCATCGGGTCCGAGGCGTCGAGGCTGGCTAGGATGGTGCGGAGCGCGTCGGTGACATGGGCCTTGTCTGGGAAGAAATCGGTGGCGGCCTTCTTCTTCTTCTTCTTCACCTTGGACTTGGAGGAGGCTCCGACGACGACGAAGGTCGTGATGACTCGCCGCCCATGACGGGCTTTCCGATCGACGAAGGTCGCGACGTCGCTGGTGGTGACACTCTACCGCCGGCGGGATCGCCACCATCGGGAGCGGGCTCCTCCTTCCGCGGCCGCTCGGCGGAGGTGGCGCTCCTCGGCCGCCGCACGACGTTCTTGAACAATGGCAGATCTGTGTTTGTGTCGTCACCAGCCATGTCGTATGGTGAGTTTCCGCTTCCGCCGTGCTGATCAAGGCGAGAGGGTGGATCGTGCCGGCTGCCGCTCCTCGGAGTCCTGTGTAAATAGGGAGGGAAGCCTTGCTGTTGCTGCGTTCTCGGCGTCGTCGCGGACAGGGACAGGGACTGCAACTGTCCAAGTCCAACTTATCGGTCCTGACTTTTCTTTCCAACTGGGATTAGTACGGTCAATCCTAGTGGGTTAGATTAGGCCCACTTAGAACAATGGATCCTGGTCTGGGCTGGCCGATTCTCAAGCCCACGACGGTAAGTGAATTCGCAAAAAAAAGGAGGAGGAAATTTCCATTTTTTAATCCCCAATTTACCCTTGTCCAGTTATCCATCCGATCGATTCCAATCCCCGCAAGCAGAAGCAGAGAAGGGTGGAAGGCGGAGTGAACCGAGCCCAGCCGCCCATCCACACACCTCCCTCGGCTTCCCATGGCGCTCGCGCTGCGCTGTCCCACCGCCGCCACCTCCTCCCGGAGCCCCTTCCCGCCGTCGCCCTCCTCGGCCCCTTCGGGGAGGCTCCCGAGGAGGCCGCCCGCAAGCTGGAGGTGCCACGGCTACTACGGCGACGGCGGATTCCGCAAGAGCTACGACCACATCCCTAAGCAGTTCCGCGAGGAGAACCTCAAGGATGGACGTGAGTGCTCTCTCCTCCCCCATACCTACTTGCTACCGCCTTCACCAACCCATAATTGCTAGATGCTAGGTGTAGAGTCTGTGTCTTCACCATAAGCAGTATGCGGGTTTTGCCTATGGTTCAGTCTGACATAGGGACAGATAGTGCTAGTACCTTGCCGTTGCCGCTGCTACCACACGCTTGCAACTGCCGTATATATATGTGCTAGTACATCGCTGTACTGAGCGCAACTTAATTAGGCCAGGCCAGCCACTGCTGGTATTTAATCGGCAGAATATGTCATCCAAGGATAACAATGCAGCCTATAGTTTACCATTACATGTTTGCATGATGATGATACAAATGCACGGAGTTGTATACAGCCAAGCAAGATTACCAACGCCACCCAACTAAGACTTGTGTGCTAGTGCCTCAAAGATTAGCTGCTGTCAACTGTGGGCATCTAGTTCGGCGAAACATTAGTATCTACATGTTCATTTATCCACTGCAAAGTGTTAGAGCTCAGAGGTAAATTTTGGTTTTGATTTGGTCAGTTCGAATTAATGAGCTTGCAATAGTCCACAGGGTCCCCAATGTGAAATATGCTATCCTCACTGTAGCATTCGGCAAATCTTTGGTACAGGTTTGAATATTACAGATGCTAGTTTAACTTTTGGTAAAGGACCAAATTCACTAGCTGGTTCATAAGAAACTTAAAATAAAAATTTGCAACTTCTGCTTTTTTTTTTTCATTTTTCTTTTTAAAATGACTATGCACCCGAGGAGTGATGACCTATTTTGGCTTCCTAAACACCTGTGGGATGCTTGGAGATAGGGTTTATCAAGCTCTACACATTTTACACATGCATGATTTGTGTAGCGGCCACAACATTTTAGGTTTAGGTAGAGAGGATTGTTCAAATTTCTTGACCTGCTTCTGTATCTCATCACAAATCTTTTGTACCAGTATTTGTTTTGCACCATTTTAAAGTATTGTGTCGTCTGGCAGTGATGGATAATTACAAGAATGTTCCTCAATTCCTTTATGGGTTGAGTCCTGCTCAGATGGAAATGTTTATGAATGACGATAATCCTTATAATCGGCAATCCCAGAAAGTTACAGAGGTTAGTCACTTTATATAGAACCCTTCCCATTTCTATCTCATCAAATTCATTCAACCAAGTTGAGATGGTATTTTCCCTGTGAACTTTAGGAAAGCGTATCTGCTGCTAGGAGTTACGATGAATTTGGTATGTACACCTTGTCAGGCATGCATGAGGGCCCTGCAAGTTACAGCATGGGTATGGGCATGGGGGGCAGCATGAGCATGAGCATGGGCAGAGGTGGGAGAGGATATAGAAGAATGAGAAGCTCTGCTCCAGATCTGCCATCATTGCTACTGGACTCGAGAATTATATTTCTTGGAATGCCTGTGAGAGATCAACTTTCTACCTCATTCTGTTATCACTAATATTTTGAAGGTTTCAATCAACAAATGGTAACATGCAGTGTCACTATTATACTGGCAGATTGTTCCAGCAGTGACTGAGCTTATTGCTGCTCAATTTCTATGGCTAGATTATGACGACCGCACAAAACCCATTTATCTGTATATAAACTCCACTGGAACTATGGTAAGTAGTTGTTTGAATATTGAAAATACCAAATCATGTCATCTTTCATCTGTTCCCAATGTATATTGCCACTATTTATATGACTACATCTTCTGTGGTGTAACAGGACGAAAACAATGAGCTTGTTGCATCTGAAACTGATGCTTATGCGATTGCTGATTTTATCAATGTAAGACTGTACTTTTTATATCTGATTGATAATCCAGTATAATTTTCGGCATTGTTAATGATGTTGTTATGATGCCTAGGACTCTATCTATGTTTTTTTAGCAACGTCTATCAATGTTTGAATGTGGTCTCAAAGAGTTTCTGTGTATACTTGAGTGCATGCAGTGATCAGGATTGTGAGTCCAAATTCCAGAGTGATTAAATATGTTGCACAATTAAGGATTTTTTTTTGACCAAAAATTGGAAGCAAGATAAATTGGTGCCTGCTGGAGATGATGGCTGTTTTTCAGAACTTTTAGATTATGATACACATTTTCATTCTGTTGGCACTCAAATTGACCTGAGTAAGGAACCATTAAAACTGAATCGACGAAAAGGATGAATAATCATGTGGGATGAAGTTAATGTGCCAGAACCAATTAGTATCTTGGAAGGCAGCCTTAATTCAAATCATGAACAAGTTGGACTTAATTCCTTCTTATACAATTTATTTGATGTGGACTGGCAACTGAAAGGCGCTGGCAGAGTAGTAGTAGCTTATAATACACAGCAACATCATGGGTAAAGCCCATCAGAACAATGTTTGCAAGGGACCAAATGATGAATATTAAGTAACACATGACTTATTGCATTATCTTTTTTTTTTTTTTTTTTTTTTTTTTTTGGTTTTGCAGCGAAGCAAATCCAAGGTTTACACAATCAATCTTAGCATGGCTTATGGTCAGGCTGCAATGCTTCTTTCCCTTGGTGTCAAGGGCAAAAGAGGAGTGCTGCCAAATTCAATCAGTATGTTATGTTTTCTAAGCTTTCTTGCTCCTTTTGCATTCACATAGGTGCATGCTTAACAGGATATATATACTGGTCCTAAATGCGCACCACAAATTGCAGCTAAATTACACCTGCCTAAGGTGCACAAATCTGGTGGAGCTGCCATTGATATGTGGATCAAGGTCAGATCCAACGCTTGTTTCCAATATCTCAAGATCCAACTCCCTTTTATGCTTGTACCCATGCTATTGTGTACTAGTGCACTGAATATTTTATTTTGCACTCAGGCAAAAGAGTTAGATACAAACACAGATTACTACCTCGAACTCTTGTCTAAAGGAGTTGGTAAACCAAAGGAAGAGCTTGCTGAATTCCTTAAGGGCCCGAGGTACTTCAGAGCACAACAGGCTATTGATTATGGACTTGCTGATACTATCTTGCACTCACTGGATGGTTCTTTCAAGCCAAAGGTATCTTTGCTATCCCTCTCGTCACTGATTTCCATGTGTAGCTCTCCAGTCTCAGCTGATTGTTTCTTCTTGTGGATTAGGATCTGACTGCGCAGCTGGCCAGAGCACAGGAGATGCGGCAATCAGGTAAGCGCCCAGCTGCTGGAGCTGGGAGATGGTCAACTCCAACTGCACCCAGATAGATTAGAAAGGTACACCAGGATAGTATATGCCCGTCTGGAAGATCGTGTGGTTCTGCTATACAAATAAGCCAGCATTTTGTATACTTGGAAAGAATCATCTCCACGGAGCCCTTGGAATTAGACGCACGCTGGATAGTGAAATGTTGTAAGCTGTGGTGTCAGTTGTGACGTGTATCATCTAGTGTTCCATCTTTTCTACATCCATTGTATTCAGATAGATTAATTTCACCAGTGGAACGAATCATCATATAACCTATAGCATCCATTTCAGCAGATGTTCTGGACTAATGCTGATCATTTGATCTGTTCTTTTGGTGACATATTTGTTGGTGGTCAATGTGAAAGACTGAAATACTGAATCTGAATATCATCTTGGCTTTTGTTCTGTTTGGTGTACTGATGTATGAAATTCTCTCTTCACCGTATGTATCTGAATATTTTTCGAACATGGATCATGACACAAGTAGTATAAAAATGAAGTCTTATAGTAATTCATTCAGGCAATTTGCCTTAGCTTTGTCAGTTCGTCACCACTGTACATGTATAAACATGTTTACAATTCACTTTCTGTCTGTGCATGTATGTGTATATCGACATCTTGTATGTATGGATATGTAGTTCGTGATCGTGACAAGCTCTGTATATTACGTTGTCACAAATGTCAGACTCGTGCATGGTTGGGTTGGCTATAATTATAATTAGTTCCTGCTGGACCTGCAGAAGAGCCTGCTGGAGACCAAGACGCCGAGAGAGAAGGCTGCGACGGTGGCGGCGATGACCTCCTTGTTCTTCTTCACCGTCTCCACGAGGCCCTCAGCCCACTCGGAGCCAGCCAGCCCCTGCAGCTCCTCCGCCACGCGCTCCTTGAAGCCACGGCGCGCCTTCCTCTGGCGCTCCTCCGCCTCCACGGCCGCAGCCGCGGCCTTGGCCCGCTCTTCCTCGGCGTGGCGCTTCACCCTCTCCGCCAGGCTCTCCGGATCCACCGCCTTCCTCTCGGCATTGTCCTGTGGCGGCGGCGGCGCGGGCTTGGGCGTTTCGGCCTGCTTCTTCGCGTCGGCTGCCGGTGCTGCTGCAGCTGGAGCGGCGCCGGCGGCTCTGGGCTTGGCTTCCTCTTTCCTCACGGCCGGTGGTGGTGGCACGGGTGCCTTGTGCTGCTGCGGCTCTGGCTCCGGTTTGCCGCTCTTGGCGTCCGCCACCTGCTCGGCGGCGGGTTTCTTGGCGGTGGCACCCTCGTCCTTGGCCGCCTTGGGCTTGGCAATGGCGTCGTCCTTGGGCTTCTTGGCCTGCTCGTCCTCCTTTGCCTTGCGCTTGTCCTGCTCCTGCTCCTTATCCTGCGGCGGCGGTGCCTTGGCGTCCCCGGCCGCGGCCGGCGGCGCCTTTGCCTGCTGCGACGCGGGCACGGGCGCGGGCAGGCGCTTGGGAATGGTGAGCGTGAGGACTCCCGCTTCGAAAAGGCCGGCGATGTCGTCGAGGTTGGAGGTGGAGGGCAGCTGGAAGGCCTTGCTGAAGCGGGAGTGCCTGGCGTTGGCGGCGGCGTCGGGCGCGCTGGCCGCGGACGGTGAGGCGGCCGGCGTCGTCGACTTGCACCCTGAAATCTTGTTTCCTGAAGCCTTTTTACAAGCAAGCAAGAAAACAAGAGGAGTCATGCTCATGCATGATGGAATGGAAGGGATGGCCATTAGGGTGTGCATGCATTGCATACCTGAGAGGTGGATGCGGAGGATGAAGCTGGTGGCGTTCTCCTGCCACTCGTACTTGGGATCGAACCCTGATCAGCTGCTGCAGGCGGCTTGGAGCTGCCTCCTCCTTGCTTGCCGCCGGCGGTGGCCATTTATTATTCTCTTATTGGATTGTTGTCGATATCAGCTGGACGAAGGAATTGAAGGATCAGGCTATCTAGCTTCAGTGTGATGACTATGAGAGAGCAGACGATATAGCTAACTGCTTGTGTCGACGTCTGTGTGCTACTGCTGGATCGATCGATCAGGGATCAGCACAGCAGCTCTGGAATAATGCCGATGGATCGGAGGTCAGATTATGGGATGGTGAGATGAGAGAGCTAGACAGCAATGTGCATGTATATATATAGCATCGGATATATCATATTGTATTATATGCATACATGATACATTTATTTATATAAGATGATGATGGATTATTGTTCCAAACTTGGCTTGGTGGGGCTGCTCGATCGAGCACTGAACGTACCACCGCCACGGCCACGGTGAAAAGAAAACTTGTTTGGGATGGAATGGAATTCTCTCTCCGCGTGGGTGCGTGAGCTTCACGAGAGGAAATGCTAGCTGAGGAGGCTTTGCAGCTAGGAGTTAGGAAGGATGATGGTGTTCCATTGCATCCAGTTCCAAGGGATCGAACGAAATCGGAGGTGGCATCCTTGCTTGGGCGGGCAGAAAGGTTAGGAATAATCCAGGACCAGGACCAGGACCAGGAGAGGAGACGAATACTTTTTACTCAACTCTCCCATCCCAACATGAACAACAGCTAACGTGAACAGGCAGCTTAATTCAGAGAGAGGAGAAAGGAAGATGATGATGGTGCACGCACACGCGAACGGTGCTGGGCACTGGGCCGGCCCCCTTGTGATGGACTTTCAGCCATGTCCATTCCATCATTGGGCCGTCCCCAGTTCCACAGAAAATCAGAAATACCCGGATAAATTCCAAAACCAATCAGCACACTGCACACTCAGTTTACTACACGAGAGCATGCTTATTTTTTTAAAAAAAATCAAAAGTTTTTTTTTCAGTAAACCTGCATGGGCAACACAATCACAAAAGCACCCAAAATAAGTGAATGGTAGCGATCCAATTGCACAACCAAAAGTACGAGCAATAATCCTCATTTTACCCTCAACCTATGCTTATTGTGACCATAATTTATTTTGAGAAAACAGCTTTAAGGCATGAGGAGTCCACAAAATTGTAATTTTGACTAGTTTTATATTAGAAAATATTAATATTTTTGGTAATAGTTTTTTATGAAGATACAAATTTTGCACGTGTTTTTATGAATCTAGTCAAACTTATGCCATAAAAATAAAAAAAAAATTATTTAGAGACAAAGATAGTAGGGTGACTAATATATGTGTGATATAGGCACTAAGAATAATTTCTTGTTTTCAGCTCTAATATAGGAAAAAAATGACGTTTAGAACAGCATTTAGCATCCATTAATTAAAAAAAGTTTCCCCTGTCTACCCCTATTAAATGCCGTGTGCATTTTTCAAAAAAGCTACACATTTTACGTTGAGATGGTGGTGTGGGATCGCTCCGCTGGCGCCGGCTTTTTTTTTTTTTTTTTTTTGCCCCTCCATTTTGTATGGCGGCGCCTGGTTGGCGGCATGGCACAGTGCAGCCGGGTTCGATTTCAAGTTTTTCTCTGCGCTCGTATATGGCGCGGTTATTTTTTATTTTGTAGATAACCTTGCTGGTAAGAATTTTCCTATACTATTGAGTTGTTCACGTGTTTCTTTTTTTTTATCTACCCCATGCTGCGCGTGGAGTAGTAAACAAAGATGTTCATGTGTTTCTTTTTTACATGTAGAATGCTGTTCACGTCCCTCCCTGTTCAAGCAAACCAGCGGAGAGGCGCGCACGTACGCAAGTGGCGAAGTGAGAGGCAAGGAGTGCGCATGCGCGTACAGTACGCGATGGGCGCCGCGCGGAGATGCTGGTTAATGCGCGGTGCGGCGATCGAAAAGCCAAGGGCATTCGCGTCCAAAGACGTCCTCGTCCCAAAATAAATGAGGATATTCTCCGCAGTCATAAATTTGTTAAAAAAACTAGATCTGGCGCCAATGGATACTTCGATGTTATTTACTATTTTTAAAAATTTCGTCCCAGACTCCGTCGAGGGCTGCAGTAGAATATACGTCGCGCCGGACTCCGTCGAGAACGGACGCCGGAGGGAGTGCTATATGTTTAATTTATAAGAACGATGATAGATACTATCTCTTTACGTCTAATTCCATCGAGCCAAGCTCGCGTTGGACGTCGGGCGTTCCAGGGAAAACGAACGCCACACCTTAAGTTTAAGCAAATGGCCGTAACAGTTTTTGCAAAAAATCCTCGCCATGCAAAATGAGGGAGCCTCACCAGCGCCATGCAAAATCGCCATACAAAATAAACTTATTATTTACCTAAAAAAAAAATATTGTAAAAATCATCAAATTAAATAAAAACATAACAAAATACAAAAAGTTTGTTGAGCTAAACACAACTAGCAAAAAATACATAGTATCACATATTTTTTTTTTTGGAATTTTATTTGTAAAAAATAAATCATCGTACACGCCATATCATTATATTAAAATTGCACATGGAATGCCCTCTCTCTTTAATTACACATGGAATGCCCTCTCTCTTAATAAAAAAATATAATAGTTATATTTCAACACCTAGGATAATATATTATATCCTTAAATTTTAAAGAAAAATAGGAAAACAACAAATAATAATATAAAAAAGAGAAAACAGGGAAAAATCACCCCATCTAAATAGTAATCAATCAAACTAAACAATACGAATAAGTGATATAGACTAGCTGCTTTTCACGTGTTATATGGTGGACTAAACAAGCAAGAATAGTTTCTTGTTTTCAGCTTTGTATATAGATACTATTACCATTTAATTAGTATATCAATTAATCAACACGCCTGACAGGTGCCAGGTGGCCAGGGTCCACGGGGGGTAAATTGCGAGATCATCGAGGAGGCAGCTTAAATAAAATGTTGCGCAGGCGGGTATACGTGCTTGATCCTGAAACGTTGAACTGCGTTGGACTGCCACATGCACTCCACTACGTACGTACACTAGATGAGTAGGATGGTGCTTTTCTTGCAACACTTGGGCTCTGTCTGGAGAAGGGCAATGAAGCAAAGCAATTGGCCTGGGCCAGATGGGAATTGGGATTTTGCAAGTGTTGCTGCTGCCTTGCTGAGCATGCATATGCATTGGAGTTGCCGATGGCGGTTAGTTTCACACACACACACACACACACAATGCATGACAACGCAATATAGTAGACAGACGAGGAAAGGAACGAACAACACATGTCGTGGCGATGGCGAATTAGCAAGCAACACAACACAAACACAAACACAAGAAGCGCTCGCATTCTTGATTCTTCAATATGTTTATTACAGGAATGTATCGATCCCATCCCGTGAGCTTCCATGCATTGGCCATTTATTTTGGTTGGTGGGAATATCTATCCATCTCCAGCTCCAGGTCCAGTCAAGTCAACAAAGGATAAAGGAAGAAACAAGAGAAAGGAAGAGGAAGGTGGCTCTCTCCTCTCTCACACAGACACAGTCTCAGGCTCTCCTCGGCTGCTGTTCTGGCCCAGTGCCAAGCGCCAGCTGCCATTCCTTTGGCCTTTCTGCTCCTCGCCGGGACGGGAAGGCTCCAAAAGGAGAAAGCCACCAGCTGCAGTTGCAGTTGCAAACCAAGGCCAAAAACCAGCAGCGAAGCACATGCTCATCTCGCCGCTGTTTCAATTTTAGTGCAGTATCAGACAGTATACCGCTCTCCGTCTCTCTCTGCCTGCCCTGCCCCTGCCCCTACCCCTAAACATAAACACAAACAGAACTCAACTAATACTATAAGGCAACTCCACTAAACGCCAGCATCACCGATTAGGACTAATTTTTCTTAGATTTATTTACGGCGACGTTAGGTTACCTAGTACTCATCAGTAGTTGGATACCGACCAGCAATTAGAATCTGTATCTTCTTTCTGTTGGGGGGTTTCTAGTGCATCAGTATCTACAGTAATACAATGATGGGTATCTTGCTATGGTATTTCGAAATAATTATCCTTTTCTTAAATGTCATATATGTACAATACTATATGGTAATATAATAACTAGCATACATACATACATGATTTAAATTCCTACGAGACTAGTTGCTGTATTTTTTTAACACAACATGTGTACATGTCTGTATGGTTGCATTTGACTCGTAGCGTGAATGAACAAAGGCAATTGTTGTTACTTTAATTTTTGGTTGGTTGCTAACAGCACTTGTTGCGTGTGATCTTTTAATTTGATTTGATCGCCGAGGATCGATCCATGCGCCCTACTTTCAGACTGCGTGGTGTGGGGTGTCGAATGAACTAGCTTCACGAGACCCGTCCATCGATCTATGATATGATGCAACGCAATCACATAGGATCGGATTCCCGTTATCACTTGATTCTCTAAACTAAATAGGGAAGGTTCATACACGTAAACCAAAGCCAGTAAAGCGGAATGTGGCGCTGAAATAAGAAACAAAGAACCACCCGTTTCTTCGTGAGGTCCGGTTGATATTTCATTTTTTTATCATTTTAATTAATTATATATAAATTCATATGCATGTAAAAAATAAGGCGAACCTAAAAAATCTAAGAGCTACTGTAAATTTATTCAAGCTATTTATGCCAATGTCCACTTTTTTTTTTTTTTTTTTTTGGAGAATCCAATGTCCACTCTCACTGACGAGAGGATCAAGTACCCTCTGTGGACTGGACGCCTGGGCATACAGCAGACCACCACTATACATAGCAGAGCACTCCGCCTTCCTCACTCTGCTCCTCCGTCTTCTTCCTCTTCTCTTCTGCCAGCCAGTGCCATCGACGACCCCGCAAGGCAAGGTAATGGCCGCACTCGACACCCCCCCCCCCCCCTCTCCTCTCTCTTTCTATACCTTTTCTTTTCTTTCTTTCTTAGGTTACTGATGGGCACTGGATGGTTTCCACTCTGCAATTCTCAATCTTGTTCTTTCTTTCATCGCTGGTTGCCTTCTATTCTGCCATTTTGCCCTCAAAGAAAACCCCAATCCTGTCTTTTTCTTTTTGCCCTCATCTCCATGGATTACTTCTCTTCCTCTACTCTAGGTCTAGGGCGGACCTTGAGTCCAATTCTGAATCCTTTTCTCTGTTTCTGCTGCTTGCCTTCTTCTGTTTTGCTTGTTAGTAGTAGTCTCACCTCACTTGTCTGCGAGTACTGTCTGTGTGCCTCCCATTCATCCCGAATCGCACTTTGAAGAAAACCCCAATCTGTTCCTTGAAGAAAACCCCCACTTTCCCAACTTTTTTCCTTTTTCCTGTTCAACAATTTCGTCCGGAAATATCCTAGCCGCCTTGTCTTCTTCACCACATCATCATCCTCCTCTTGTTTGCCGCGACGACTCCAAAAAAGTCTACTGCAAACCTGGATGATCCTTATCCGCTGCAGTTTGCGATTCCGACACCATCCACCCAGTCATGTGTCTAGTTTTCCATCCTTTTGTCCGGGGCGGGGCCCCAGTTTGGCAATTTCCCCCCGTTTCTCAAACGTGTGGAGGTGCCTGCAATTTGCCCCCAGATATCTTCCCCTAAGTTGAGGCCTAGCACCGGATTTTTCAACAAATTTGATAGCTACTGCATCGAAATTTCCAAGCTTTTCCCTTCGAAAGAAAAAAAGGAGAGGGTTTTTGTGTCGTATATAAACACTCACCGCAAGCGCAAGTCTGCCGAATTTCGTCAACGTCGAGGTCGACCGTTTAGCACGCAATTGCATGCCGATTTTGTATCACTATTTTTATCATCATAAAAATAAAATAAAAGCGACATGTTCTGCTTGTATGTTTGCTCTAATTCTTCAAGTGGGGATTAGTCAACCTCCTAGATGATGCTGACCCGTCCAATCTGCTTCCTTCCTATGTATTATGTATGATGAGTCCGTCGTGGAGACAGCTAACGAGGTGATAATTGAGCAGGCTTAACTGAATTCACTTGCTATTTAAGGTGCCAAGTGCAGATACCTTCCCTGCCTCACAAACAACGCCACCCTGTCATTTAGGCATTTAGCTCTGTCCCAATACCATCAGGGTCTTCTCTCCTGCTCTGCAGTTTCAGTGAGGGCAGGTTCTCTTCCTGCATTCTTCCAATCTTCAATCTGCTTTGACAGTGTGCTGTAGAATTTATTCGCTATCTGCTTCTATGTGTTCTATATATGGTGCAGTAATCTTGTAACTGGTCTTAGTATTCTTAATATTTTTTTTTATAACGGTAGCTGGTCTTAGTTACCTTGGTCTATACAGCTCTCCTTATCTGTTCATCCTTGATTGTGCATTAAGCTATAGCCTCTGAAGTTCTAAATGTTTACAGGCGATTTAAATTCTCTTGCTTTACAACAACGTTTTACTTCCTGAAAAATAAAAACAATTCCTCATGGAAATGGAATCGTTAAGTTTTAAGTTGCACATATCTATTTAAGGCCAGCGGAACTATAATTATCAGTGAGAATAAAGTTTGAGTTTGTGGAGATGATTACATATCCGTTCAGGTACTGTTATGTTGTTTCCTTGGTAATCAGGTGGCCATGATGCAACTCCATCTTTAAGAAAAATCCATGATGCTACTTTACTTTGGAATCATTAGTTTAGATGGTGTCCTTCTTTTCTCTGAGGAAAGAGATGCTTGTTCTCTGATTAGTGTACCTAGTAGTATAATTATGCCTTGCCTAGTTGCTATTCGTGGTTAGTAATCTAACTGCAGTTCTTTTTTCGCACCTCTCTTAGTACTAAGGCTTTTTTGATACATGAAACATTCAGGTGCTGCATGCCTACACTACATACCATTCACTTTTGTTCTTTGTCCTGCAGTAAACCTTATAAGTCGTCTTAGGTTCCTTAGGCTGACCGGAGAGTTGTTGTTATTTCCAGCTAGTAATCTCAACTGTAGTGCTTATTCACACTATTCTCAGTACTAAATACGTAATTACCAATTTGGCTTTATGATTTATGAAATGTTCAGGTGCCAGCAGAAGTGATCCGTGGACTGAAGCTATGGGCAACCTGTGCTGTTGTGTTCAAGTCGACCAGTCGACTGTGGCCATCAGGGAGCAGTTTGGCAAGTTTGACAGCGTGCTTGAGCCAGGATGCCACTGCATGCCTTGGTTTGCTGGGAAGCGTGTAGCTGGTCATCTCACACTCAGGCTGCAGCAGCTGGATGTGCGCTGTGAGACCAAAACAAAGGTATGTTCTAAAGTCTGTTAAGATAAATGGTCAGATACCTGCTTACCCTTCATTCTTTTTATGAACAAAGAGGAGAGCTATCATTTTTGATGCAGCATTAGTTTGAGGGCATGAAATTAATGATGGTCTAGTATTTTCTGGGTTATAAAGCTTGGCAAAAGTGTTATAAAAGTAATCTAGGACACTTTTCCAGGATAGGTGTTGAAACAAACTAGATGCTTCTGAAAGCTTGTACTCTATTGATTTTATAAGTTCCTGTTAACCTGCCTTTAGAATACAAAACTGATATGAATACTGCATGTGCAGAAGCTTTTTACTGCTTGCTCAAAAAAACGAATGTAGAAGCTTTGTTTACATCTAGTGTAGTATCTGAATGGTGATAAATGATATTGCTTTGCCAATTATGGTAATGCTGCTAACACCTGAAATTGCGCAGGACAACGTGTTTGTCAATGTGGTGGCATCTATTCAGTACCGTGCTCTGGCTGACAAAGCAAGTGACGCATTCTACAAACTGAGCAACACAAGGTCCCAGATCCAAGCTTATGTCTTTGACGGTAGGAATTCTTAGAACAATGGAAGCATATCAGATAGCACTTTGTCTATATGTGCTATTCCAACACCACCCCCCCCCCCCCCTTGTTAGTTTGTGGACGCAAATATTGGAATTGCTCATGGTGATGTTTGTGGTTGCTGTCAACAGTTATCAGAGCAAGTGTTCCCAAGCTCCATTTGGACGATGCTTTCGAGCAGAAGGACGAGATCGCAAGGGCTGTGGAGGAAGAGCTTGAGAAGGCCATGTCAGCTTATGGCTTTGAGATCGTGCAGACTCTCATTGTGGACATTGAGCCAGACGAGCACGTAAAGCGCGCGATGAACGAGATCAATGCAGGTTCGTCGGTAGACGCTTAACCAGCTATAAGAACTACTAGACGTCTAGACATAATGACCAGCTTTGTTATCTATCATAGACTGACACTGACACTCTTGTTGTTGCTGTTGCCCTTTCAATTTGGCAGCTGCGAGGCTGAGGGCGGCTGCAAACGAGAAGGCAGAGGCGGAGAAGATCGTGCAGATCAAGCGTGCAGAGGGGGAGGCAGAAGCCAAGTACCTGTCTGGTCTGGGTATTGCGCGGCAGCGGCAGGCGATCGTTGATGGGCTGAGGGACAGTGTGCTGGGGTTCTCTGTGAACGTGCCAGGCACCACCGCCAAGGACGTCATGGACATGGTGCTCATCACCCAGTACTTCGACACCATGAAGGAGATTGGCGCGGCGTCTAAGGCTTCATCGGTGTTCATCCCGCACGGTCCCGGTGCAGTGCGCGACATCGCCACGCAGATCCGCGATGGCCTCCTGCAGGGCTCCTCTGTCACCCAGCACTAGGTTGCCGTTGCTGACTGGGGGACAGGATGATCATTTCTGGAGTACGGTACCTATATATATGATCTCGTCAGTCAGACCAGTGTGATGCTTGTCTATATTGTTCATCACTCATCAATGTTTCTCTGGAGCTGGGGTGATCAAGGTGTGGAACATATATAGTGCTTTTAAGAACCATCTGTCACTAGGATGGTTATCTTGATGCATGGGTATTGGAGAACCTTATCTAACCTTTTAGGGAACCGGTAATATCGTTCATAAATATAATGCAGCATGAGTTTGCAGTATGTTCATGTGTCATGTATGTCGCCTGAATGGTTGAAATCAGATGTTGCTGCCCTGAACATGTTTTGGTGATGCATGAATGGAATGTGCTCAGCGTTGCCACACGCCAGAATGATAAGGACCTGCCACTGTTGCCACGACAGAGTTAATTTCAATCAACATCACCATAAAATGAATGCCGATGCTGATGACTGAAGCCTTTTGTTGCTTGCTTGCTTGCTTTACCCCCTTTCTCTTTAATCACGTCTCACCCCAAATCCAATGATATACACAGCCACCAATGCTGCGGGGCCAATCTCAAAAAGAGAAGTAAAGGGAAAAGAAAAACCATTTTAATCAAGGGGAGCCAAAATCTTGCCCAGCTGAGCTGAACTTCTCCGTATGCAGCTTAATTAACCACACCATGTACAACTCTAAAGTTAAGAGCTAGTAGTAACAGCTAAACCTCTGCCACAAGAATCTAATCTGTCCGCAGATGCAGGTAACCTCCCCATCGATATCACCATGAGAAGTCTCTTGCCCGGTTGACTATGTCACAAGTCACAACACAGAAGCAGATCACAGCATCACATCCCTAAATTACCCAATCTTCAATTCAGTTGCATGGGGACGACAAGAAGCCAATACCAGAGCTCTACTTGCCATTGGTCCTCAGCGACGTCGACTGCAGGTACAGAGAAGGAGAACCATGGGAGAGGCTCCTCACCGGCTGCTGCCCGTTCCGAGTTGCAAAGCTGCTGTGCTGGCTCATGCTCCGGCTGCCACTTGGGTAGCCAAGCCTTGCAACTTGCTCTGCTTGCAAGGACAGGTACAAGCCGGGTGAAGATGCCACCATGTCTTTGAGGTCCGGGAGAGGCTTGAGGATCTCAACAACCTGGCTCATCAGAGGCCTGGCCTTGGGATCCCGGGCGAGGCAGGCACGGGCCAACTGGGTCACCTTGTAAGCGCCTTTCATGGAGATGTTCCCACCAAGTTTAGGGTCCATCAGGCTTTGGAATCCTTGTCTCTGTTTCAGATGGGGCCGAGCCCATTCCACAAGGTTGTGCTCCCCTGCTGGTCGGTTTTTGTCCATTGATCGCCTGCCTGTCATGAGCTCCAGCAGCACCACCCCAAAGCTGTACACGTCGCTCTTGGATGTCAAGTGACCTGGAAATGGTACTCTTCAGTCTCCAGTACTGAAAACTAGGAAATTCTGTTTATGCATGCAAACTATGCTCAGGATGTGTACATGTATGAATAGTAATCGTTTGAATGGTGTTTTATTCTATACCATGATCAGAATGTATACAGGTATCCATTCAGTTCGGTAGTTTGAATGGCGTCCAACCAAAAAATTTAAATTCAAAGCAGAGAATTTAATTCAACCCAGTGCCACCTCAGTATCATGCTTCTCTGACCACTTAATATAGCAACAAACTCGACAGCTAGTGCACAACTTAGAGTGCACATGGGAACCATAAATATCTGTAATCACATAATACAAAGATGGTGTGGCATAGTACATGCGATAAATGTGTCGTGCAGACATAACAACTCTGCATACAGACTGCATCTTTCTTGTCAAATCACTACAATGTTTAGTCAAGGACCATCTCTATGTTTTAGGAACAATATTTTCAAGTTTTCAACCCAGATGACTATAGCTAAGATACCAATGGTCACCAACAACCAGAATAGATATAGATAACAGTAACTTGCAAATCAGTAGACAAGTTTCAGCATATGCTCAATAGGATGACATCAATAGTTTGTGAGTTCAAAGTTACCCAACTGACAAATTCAATTATTTTACTAAAGAAAGAACAAAGATCACCTTACCTGTCATAACATATTCAGGCGCAGCATATCCATAGGTTCCCATGACTCGTGTTGACACGTGGGTCTTATCACCTATGGGACCATCTCGAGCAAGCCCAAAATCAGAAAGTTTCGCATTGTAGTCCTGGATGGAAGAATATGTTGAACAAAGGACAAACATTAGGATCTAAAAAAAAAATGTGTTCCATTAAAAAAAGGTAAGGCATAAAAAAGACATACTGTGTCAAGTAGAACATTGGAAGTTTTGAAATCTCGATAGATCACAGGTCTTTCAGCTTCTTCATGAAGAAAGGCAAGGCCCTTTGCTGCGCCCAGTGCAATTTTCATTCGAGTGGACCATGGGAGTGGCACTGACTCTATTTAATCATAGTTATTGCACAAAACAATAAGTTAATTGGCATCCACCATAAATATAAAAACAAAAAACAGTACCAATATTTGGATAATTAACACAAAAGTGGGAAAAAAGAGTGGCTAACAGCTAACAAGTCGCAGCCAGCAAACTTCACGGGTCAATGCATTTCAAGACCTTCCCCACCAAAGAAAAGGAAATGCATTTCAAGACCTTCCCCACCAAAAGAAAAAGAAAAGAAAGAAAACGCATTTTAATACCTAACCAGCAAACTTCATGGGTCATGAGCTACCACCATTATAGCTGGCTGCCGTTACAAAATGATTTTGACAAGAAAGGTGCATATTTTCATCCAAAGTTTGTAGGCTAACAGCTGAGAAAAGAAAAAACTGGAAAAAAAATCATAAAAAGGCATATTATAAGCTCTTGTCTCAGGGTCATGTAGCATGATCCGTGCTACTCTGTCCAGGTCAATAGATGCCAATTTTCTGAAGCAACAAATATATTAAAAAAATAGATGGCACTATGCATATTGCAACCATATGCAATACAAGTTGTTCCACAGAACTTTTGAAATGGCCAATTCAGATAACTCAAACTTAGGAAGCTAGCAACACATGCTTAAAATAAAGATGTAACAGATGCCAGAAGCTTACTCCTGAAGAGATGGTGCTCTAAACTTCCACGGGGCATAAATTCATATACTAACTGCCTCTGGTTATCCTCAAGACAATAACCAATCAATTTCACCAGGTTCGGATGTTTCAGATTTCCTAGAAAGTTGACCTCTGCCTGAGAAAACAAAAGGTCCATTTAAGATTTGAATACAAAGAATGTTAGTTCAAACCTATATGTATCAAAGACAAGTAAAACATACCACCCACTCTTTGTGCCCTTGCTGCCCATCACGATTAAGGGTCTTGACAGCAACAGTTAACCCTGCGCCGGGTCTCCCAGGAGCAGTTCTGTTCTCTCCGATCCAACCTTTGTAGACACGGCCAAACCCTCCCTCACCAAGAAGACTCTCAGGACGGAAGTTTCTGGTGGCGATCCTCAATTCATTGAAAGTAAACTTCCGCAACTGGAATGATACCGTCAGCCCATCTGCAACTATAGATGGGAGTGAAATATTTTCAGAGTTGCTTGGCAATGTCGAAGAGGGAGCTATCTGTTGAACAGGCTGTTTCTGGATACCACTATTCTTTCCTCTAATTTCTGCATCCAAAGACATAAATATTAAACTACGGAAACTGACAAACCTTGGCAAAATGAACCAAAAGACATAACTAGGACTGCCTCAACGGGACTTGCTACAAAATAAGCACACTATTTCCAAGCATGAGGCAACTAGCTAAAATAGATGCTTTGTAAAGGTAAGCACAAGAAATATGCCTTCATTTGTGTCATTAATAACTTGAAGCAAAATTATGGTGCCCAGTGCTTTACTACACATATATCCCAATTAACTCCCCAGAAAAATGTAGGGCCTAGCATCAGCTTGTGGATAAATGCCACAAAAGTCTAGTGTTCCGTTAATTTTTTATAGCTCTACTTGCATATCATATTTAGCACAAAGCGTAACGTATGATGAAATCCTGTCATCCAAAACTCTATGAGGATGCCATGCATTACAATTTTAGTAATATAGTACAAGTTGCTGAAACATAACCGATCAAAGAACAATTATCTTCTTTCTTGTTCTGTGCACACAAGTAGGGCATGGTCCCTTGACCAATCCTAAATTCATAAACCTTAGAACAGCACTCCAAACCATATGCATACGTCTAAGAAAACCAAATTAGCATCGCCTGGCACATGAAACAGTTCCAAACCTACAGCATTGCAAAAAGGCAAGCGGAATAGAGATGTACTTGAGGTTGAGCGGCCAAAGCATTAATTTACAGGAGCAGTCCAGCATGCCAGGAATGTGATAAGCACGACATTAACGACCCCTAATAGCACAATCTACTAGGCCTACAGGCTAATTCCTCCAACCCAAACACCCACAAAACACATACTGTAGGGATCATTTAACGGCACACAGAGGGCACAAACACCCACGAAACACATAGGGATCATTCCACAGACAACAAGACAACAGGACATAGCCATACAGGGCACCCAAACCCGGAGCACAATGACCGCGATCCATACACCTCAAAACACTCGAATAATGTGTATCTGTGTCTAAGCACACTAGGACAATACCATCGTGCATAATAAAAAATAGTTCCAAAGTTACATTCAGCACTGCAAACAGGTGACTGAGACAGGCCACACCTTCAGCCTGACCATGAAAGCATCAACCAAAGGTACCAGACTAGTTTGCCACACAAGTGTGCAGATGCATATAGGACGCAGAGCACTGGCACCACAGATGACATGTACATGGATCATAAACATTGCTAACCTGGGACGCAGGCACATAGATGAAGATGACATGTATGGATCATAATAATGGCACACATACAAAGTGTATGGATCATACACATTCGTGTTTTGTCCGTGGCAGAGACACAGATGGCGTGTATGGATCACACATTCGTGTTAAATGGCTTTTGTCCGTGGCACAGCAGTGCATATTCTATTGCAATTCGCAAGGTCTTTTGTCATACCGAGCTCCCCAATCCCAAAGCTGGCGTGATTTCCCTCACACCGAGCGGCAGCCAGCAGGCACAAAATCTACAGGCGGGCACGAGCATACGTTCCCAGAGACACGCCGGCAGAGGAGGCGAGCGTCAGGATCGGAGAGGCATTACCGGAGGCAGCACGGGCGGTCGCGGCGGCGGCGTCGACCTTGGCGCGGGAGGAGGAGGAGGAGGAGACGCAGAGGCGGAACCAGCAGGCCCTCATGGCGGGACCCTGGCGTCCTCCGGCCGCCCGGTCGCTCCGCGGACTCCCATTCGGCCGGCCCGCCGAGCTCCCGACGCCCATCTCTCCTGCAAACCGCTAAGCTCACTCACACCGAGACAACCGCACGCCACACCACCCCACCACCGAATCGCTAGGAGGCCGCGGCACCGGGACAGGAATCGGAATCTCCGGTGCGGGGGGGGGAGGGGCGTGGGGACGCGCGAATGGTGAAGAGGAGGGACGAGACGAGCGGCAATGGCAGTGGCCGCAGTGGAGAGGAGAGCGTCGGAATGGAAGCTAGACAAGGAAGGAAAGAGAGACAAGACAGACAGAGAGGAAGAGCGGGTGGTGGGTGGGGCCCACCGATGTGCTCCGCTGTGGGGTCCCTAACACAGGCAGGCAGGCAGGCAGGCAGGCCGGGTAGGGGCCCGGGCCAGGTAGGGCCCAACAACGCCTGGGGCAGGGCTGCCGGAAATCCTACGCATTTGCATTTGCATTTGATTCTCAACAAAGAAAATGCATTTGCATTTACATTTTGGTGTGCTGTGCTGGTAGGGCCATGCTCCATTGGTGACGGCGGTCCTGTTACGGCGACCTCGTCGGCGGCGATGATGACTGGGGTGGGGGGGTATTAGCTAGCTATGTTAGCGGTAGAGAGTCAGTCGATGAAAGTGGGCGATACACAACACAGGGGTTTTACCATTTCATTTCAGGGACCAAGATGATGCGATGCTCTACTACTACCACCACCACCACCACCACCACTACTACTACTACTAAGACGTGATGATGGTGCGTCTTTAGGGGGAAGCTTCCATCATTGGAATTCTTGACTGTCCCCTATCCAAGTTTTGTGAGGGCTGATTTGAACTCTCTTCTTTTTTTTAAAAAAAAAAATCACAGTAGGGCACACAAAACATATTGCTGCTATATGAGATGTGGGTCATCTACTTAAAAAGAACAATGTTGTTAAATCTTGAAATAAAATTTAAAAAAAAATGAATGCCCACATCATAAGTCGATAACTTAAACTCATATGAACAAGTTTCACTATAAAAAATCCATAGCTCAGAACTTTGACCACTTTGACTGTGATGATCCCCAAGTGTATGGTAAGTACATAATGGTGGTTGTATCCTCTTGCTGAATTACAATGACCTCTTTGGCCACGGTGGATGATGGGCGCCAACAAGTGGGGATTGCACCAGAGTAGAAAGACATTCTCCCACCTTCTCTCTCTTAAAGTGATTTTGTCGCTACTATCAAAATTTTGCGAGGAGTAATTGGAATTTTGATGTGACTGATCCTCGAGTGTGTACAGTGCATAATGGCTCCCTCCAACCGAAGCATTTGCAGACGGGACTAGCAGACAAAGGCAATCGGCTTTATCGCATTCAACTTGGTCTGAGTCTGAACGGTTTATTGGTCTGGCGGCGATTAAGGAGTACTAGTACTGCTCAAATTTTTATTGAGCGGATTAAATGCTTGCAACGTTTAGAATTCGCGCAAGATTTTGGATTTGTGTTCTGCCATTATCTTTCTGGGCCATACGCGTTGAAGCAAACACAGGCCTCAGGCCCGGAAGAGTTGTGGGCGGGCCATTTCCCTGGTTTAAGAAACAAAATGGGCTAGCCATTTTTCCTGTTTTTTCAGAGAGATATATGTGCGGGGTAGTAGGGGAAAAAAAGGAAAAGGAAGGAAAATGCTTTATTACACGAATTTGTGCTCATGAATAACTCTTGGAATTTGGGCAGGTAATGCTTCATCTGAGGAATGAGGATAATGGAAGAACGTACAGGAGTATCTGGCAAGCTCAATCAGACACATGATCAATCATGTCATGTGTGTGCAAAATATATTTAGTCACAGGCTCACAGCTGGAGCTCTCGTTAGAAACCGTTGCGCCCAATCAGGATTGAAATGGACACGCACGCAGCATAACTAACACCACGTGCAATACAAAATTCTGAAACACCCAAACACCATGGAGACGCATCACTACTGCTAGTACCTGGATATTAGCTTCGTCGATGACAATAATTAATAAGCACAGTATAATAATAATGTATGTACTATATATTATATATTTCTTCCAGGATCAAAATAAGATCGTCTACAGCACTGGTGACCGGACTGCTTGCTAATACCCATCATTCTAGAAAAGTAAGATCTACGGCACTGGACTGCTAATCATGCTTACGCCACCAAAACGCCAGCACATAGAATAGAGGTCACCAGCACAGCACGCTGACGCTGGTGTCCCCTTGATTCCTTCCAAGAATTACCCTTTGGTTAGGACTTAGCAGATGAACAAAATATTTGCGTGGCAGGATACGGTTAGTTATATATAATTAAATATGTATATATGTATGTGACACTAAGATATGATGCAGCAGGCTGATGAGGCTGGAAGGTGAGATGGATCATCAGGATGAGGTGATCCCAGACTCCAGCTCAGGGACCAAGCTGTTGGGCTTCTGCTCCTCCCAGACCAAACCGATGTCATACTCCGGGACATAGTCCTGGCCAAAAACAAAACCGATTCAATTGAACAATCAGTGAACTAACAAGCAGTTTCATATTATCACTCTGGAAGGCTGGCTGAACATAAACAAGAGCAATGAAGCTAGGGGTCGGCAGGGTCAAACCACCTCCAACTTCATAACTAGCTCCTTGGCTGTGGGGGCTGAGATGATGATGCGCCTTGCTGCCTCCGTGATGAAGCCTTCGTTGACAGCCAAGTCAATGAAAGACAGAAGAGGGTCATAGAATCCATCAACGTTCAAAAGGCCAACCTGGTGACGACGAAATTGTCAAGAAATTACTAGAAAGCTAACCATGAATGCAGTAGTATTAATGGACATGATTGCTGAATGATCCATTCGAACCAACAGAATCGTACAGTATCTGATGATGATATCACCACATGAATAGTTAGCAATTTTGTGGGGGGCCACTGAACTCATAATAGAGACAGATAAGGGATACAACAAGAGAAGCGTAGACTGGACCGTTCTAATCCTCCCCCAACCTCACCCATTTTGTATCTCAATAGCCAATTATCTAGCATACAGAAGACCAATACATTGCCTTTGTGCATGCAACACGTCATACAGTATTAAGATCCTCCAGCCATCATTCCATTAGCCGTGTGGGAATATTCATAAAGTATGAAGCATATCTTATTAGAGCAGGATATAAAAGATCGAGAACGCAGATCGCATGCCTAGGTCACAACAATATTCTGATGCAGTGATGTACACAAGTCCACAACATGTTGACTAAACTATCATTAATTCATTTCAATAATTTGATGGCTAGCTGTGGCTGTGAGGATGAAGCTTTTTTAGGCACATGTGAACAAAGCAAAGCTGGGAGCATCAGATCACAACGGCTCTAACGACATTCTAGTAAACAAATCTGTACTCAAGGACACCTACACAAGCAAAATGTGTTGACACAACACATACAGACAAGTGCATGGTCTCCAAACTATTAGCAATGGATCAATTTTGATTCTAGAAGCACCTAGAACAAACAAAAGGAAGTTTGGACTTTACCGGCTTCTTGTGGATTCCCAGTTGTGCCCAAGTAATGATCTCAAGCAACTCCTCCAGAGTCCCATACCCTCCTGCCAGTTCAATGGAAGGGAAAACAATCCACGCCCACAATCAGTATCTGAAATATTAACTAAAGAATAAAACTGAGTACACTAGTATACACACCTGGTAAAGCAACAAAAGCATCCGCAAACCGAGCCATCTCAGCCTTCCTCTCATGCATGCCAGAAACGGCTCTAACTTCGCCAACAGGATCCCCAGTTACCTGTAAAATTATGAACAAAGGCGCACCAACTGTTAGCATGTCATAGAATAATAGCGACAAAATACATATCCAAGCCTTTTGGACTCAAACTCACCTCTCTGGGCATCAGCGATTTTGGAATGATCCTGCCAAAAAGAAGGGAGGAAACAGAAAAAGGCTCGTTAATTTCTGGCAAAAGCGGTCAAACAAGTACAGGACCAAGCAGCTGAGCCTTTTCCATGTAAAGAAACTAGACATAATAACACTTGAAATGGGCAGGCCAGAGAGACGGTGTGCAATAATTTGACTCCTCATCGGGAGGGGCAACCGGCCGGGCAAGAACTTGCTTCGCCGGCTTGCATGCAGCCGAGCAGCCTACCCGCCTATTTGGAGCATGGAACCAACTAGCCTTTCGAAAAGAATACCGAAAAGTTGCTTCCATTTCGGTGAAACGAACGCAATCGGCATGGCTTGCCCCCTGCTCCCACAACGGGCAATGGAGCCCAGAGCCCCGGACCCCCAACAGCTGGCTGACTGCCGAAACAAGGCTGCCATGTCTGCGGCGGCCAAGGCTGCCGTTTTGGTGCAGTGAGAGTTGGTGCCTGGAAACAAAGCGCCCAGACGGGCAGCGACCGCAGGACCAGAGAGCGCATGTGGCATGGCATGCAAAGACCACCACAAAAGCACCAAGCAAACAAGAAGGGCAATGGCGGGATAGGAAGGGAAGAGAGATGGGAGACGGCGATGGATACTAACCCCATGACATGGCGACCTCCGGCGTGAACTGCGTGGGAGACCGATCCCATTAGGCCGATGGAGCCCCCTCCGTAGACCAGGTCTATTCCCCGCTCCACCTGCACGGCCATTGCATTGCATTGATGGTGAAACAGGAGAAGGAAAACGCAATCATCATCAGGAAGAAGAAAAAAGCTCAACTGCTTGTCTAGTCAATTCGTTCACGTCCATCAGAGGAAAGCTGCTTGGTGTGCATGCAAGCGATGAAACAAACGCATTGCAAGCGATGAAACAAATTTGTGCGTTCGGCCAAGCAAGCGAGTCCAAAAAACATGGCATCAGAAGGGGAGACGGGAAAGGAATGGAAATGCAGATGGCAAAGCGTCGCACTGGCTGTCGGTCTCAGCTCGTCATTGTGGAACAGCGGTTTTCCTAGCTAGGAGTAGCATATAGCTGTTGCAGCCTTGCAGGCGGCTTGCTAGCGCGTGAATTGGCGGGGTGGTGGGATGTAACGCTGCTGCACGATTCCATCACCTGACCCTCCTCTCCTACTAGTATGCATGATGAACAGGCAAGGCCAATTACTCAAGTAGTGCTAGTCCACCACCACTGATCACCACTGGACTGGGACTCCTACATCCTGGCCATGACACGGTCAGGCCGCGACGTGGATAGTCCAGTACCATGCCATGATGAACACACACAGCTCATCCTCATCCCATCCCATCCCATCACATGGCGACCGACCAAATTAACAAGAAGTACAATAAGCTCAAACTAACATGCATGTAATTAAGAGAGAGGAGCAAATCAAATCGTGCGCCTCCAAGCAAGCACATCGCAATGAAATCGATCGGCGAAGAAGGGAAGAAGCGCAGCACTCTCCCAATCCCATCGACCCATCCCCATGGAATGGAACGGGAGCTAGTAAAAACCCCAGAACATGGCATGGTGCGTTCGTCCTGATACTTGTAGTACACGAGAGAGCGCGATGGCGGGCGTGGATGATGCACGGCACGGGATGGACGGGCGGGCGTACATACCAGCTGGTTGCCGAGGTCGATGGCGGCGTCCTGGTAACTGGGCTTCTTCCCCTTGGCGCTGCCGCAGTAGACGCAGATCCGCCGGAAGCGGGAGCGGCGCTCCGCCCCACCGCCGCCGTTGCCCGACTCGGCGCCACCGATCGCTGAAAAACCTCCACGCGCGCCGTGGTGCCGGTGCCGGTGGGACGACGCCGACGCCGCCGCCGCCGAGGCCACGAGGCCCGCGACGACCGGAGCCGGCGCGGGCGTAGCCGACTCCGAGGCGACGGCGTTCGCCGTTGCTGGCGTCATGGCGACGGGACGGGGACGTACGCGCAGCGACTGCTTAGCTAGTAGGTCCCAGTAGCGATCTGCTCCCGATCGACCCGCACCCGCAGCAGCCAGCTGGTAGTTGAACGTGCGGGTGGCGGTAGCGTCGGGTTGTTGGAGAGATTGGAGCCGGGAGGAGGCGATGCGCGACGCGGGTCGCCGGTTGAGAGAGAGAGAGAGAGAGAACGAGCAGTGGCGGCGGCCGGGTTGTCGTTGCTGCTGCGTGGTTCAGGCCTGCTGCCGCTGCTGCAGGCCGGAGGAGGGGGGGACGACTGGAGGGAGAGGCACGTCTCCTCTCCTCCGATTTATAGGCGCGCCGTGGGCCCCGCACGCCTTTTTTCGCCTTTCGTTGGTGGTGGCCGGCTTGCCTCGAGAAAGTAAAATTTGACCTTGAGGGCACATGCCCTCATGTTCGTTGCCGTCCGATGTTCCGTCTCGAGATCCGTCCATTATTCCCCCAACTCCAATACCGGTTAAATACATGTCAGATACGTATACAGCGTGGGATCCACAGACCTGAGAAAGGACTGCCTATACCCTGCAAGGCTGCGACGCCCTGTCTCTGTATCTCTCCCCTCGTACACAGTTTTAAAAATTTTCTTTTCTGTCGTCGTCTTCTTCCCCACCGTCCACCGGATTTCCATCCTCCATTTCTAGGTTTCATCTTCACCATCCTGCTCGCTCGCCTGATATCCACTCGTCACTCGATGTGGGCAATGCTTCGGACACAATGCCTCCTCTGTTGATTCGAGTTGTTTCAAATTTGTTGTTGTAGTTTATATCAGGTTTGGACCTGCCGGCGATGTCGTGATCCAGGCCCTAGCGACGGCGCTGACCGTAGACGACGCGGAGGACGACCAGATCTCCCCCATGTCCACGGAGGACATCTTCCCGGCCTCCCACCTTCTCGACAACGAGATCTGCGTCCTCAAGGTGAGCGAGCCCAGTACTAGATCAGATCCCCGCAGCATCTGTCCCCGCTTGTTCGGAATCCTCGTTCGTTCAGCGTTGGGTTTTGCGTCTGATCCATGGGGTTTGTTTAGGTTTTTTCTCTGGCTGCACCCAGGACGAGTTGTAGCGGACGAACCTGGTCACCTGGAGTTGGTGTGGTTCAAGGAGAAAATTAAGGTAAACTAGAAGAAAATTAAGCTCAACAAGCAGCTGCCTTATCTCGTCGGGAACATCGAGTTTCCTTCCATTCTGTAAATTTCCTGAGTTTGGTTGTTATCTTGGGTTATGCATTCGTTACCTTTTTGCCTTGTACGTTCGTTACCTTCTTTCAGGCATTGATTCGGTTTACTGGTGTTAGAAAAAATCTGGCCTTGTATATTTATGCAGCCAATTTAGAGGACATTCATGTCTACTTATTAGTGTTAGAAAATCTGGCCATTTTTAGAGGACATTTAGAAGACATGGAGGCACAAAGATCTGCATTCAAACAAAAAAAAAAAAATTTAGTTTGGGACATTCATGTCTACTTATTAGTATTTTCTAAAACTCTGTCTGAAAATCTGGCCTTGTATATTTATGCAGCCAATTTTCTAGCATCCAGAAACCCATATAATTTCATAGTATCTTTGTGCTCCAAAAAAAAATGAACAAAGATATTATTTTAGTACACTGCTCTAAGCTCAAATTTGAATCAAGAAAGATAACATATACTGTGAAAATGAATTATTATTGTTTTTATAGATTAGCAGACAGAACTTCCATGTCCATTAGTTCCCCCGGCCTAAGAACGTGACTGCTCTAAGATCGTGACTGAATTATTATTGTTTTTATAGATGACAATCACTTGTTTGTTGAATGGGGTGAGAGGACCTTGGTTTCTTGCTGCACCTGGGAACATTAACCTGGTGAAGGTAAGAAGCAAGGGAGAAATGGTTTTGTCATATGCCTCACAAGCCAAGTACATAAAATTAATTGTAACTCCTGCTACTTCTCTAGGGTCTAACAACTTGTTTTCATCAGTCAAAATCGTGGCATTTTCTTGTGAAACTGGTCATCAATTTGGGATTGAATGTGTAGCAGAATGTCTAAATAATCTTTGAAAATTAAAGTTCTGTAGGTTAAGAAGCCTGATTGCCTTTTTTAGAAATGGCTACTGAACGAAGTGAACTTGATATGTCATATGGGATGCAGTACCAAGATGTCAATATAAGTGAACTTGATCTGTCATATAGGATGCAGTACCAAAATGTCAATATAAGTGAACTTGATCTGTCATAATGGATGCTATACCAAAATGTCAATATACTTGAGGCATATGAACACCTTAACTTGGATACGTAGGTGTCATCCTTTTCGTCATTCTAGCAACTCTCTCTCATCCTGAAATTGTGGATAACTCTGTATACATCAGGTCTTGTGTTGATAACATTGCAAAGCTTCTTTTATGCAAAGAGATGCTTTTATTTATTGCATTGATCAATATATCTATGTTTTCTACAGAAAAAGAGGAGACCAGCACCACTTCGTTCGCAGAGCTGAGCTAAAGGTTCGTGCCACCCTGCATATTTGTGTCCTCTTGTTGGACCCTTTATCAGCAAGAACACTTTTGTGTTTTCTGTTTTGCTCTAACACAGGAATCCACTATTTGTAATGACTCGTTCATTTCTGTTTTTCTCCAACACTGCACCTTTCAATTTTTCAGGTTGCTTAAGACATCTTCACTCCTTTGGTGAACGACATTGATGATGGCAAGCTGAAGGCCGTCCCATGTGAACCTGGTAGACAAGGCACCAACGAAGCCAATGAATTGAGGACGAGGGTTTAATGTGTGCAGACACATGGCTACATGTGCTAGAAGAGATGGTAAGGGTGAGGGGTAGGGAGCAGATGGCACTGGGGTGGAGCCAAGAGATGGTTAGCAGTTACCAGCGACCCTTGCTGTTGAACAAAGAAGTTTGGAAAGGGAGTGTTTGTAATAGCTCTCTAATTCCTCTTCAGCACATTGTGTACCTGGCGTAAAATTTATGAATGCATAAAGAATGTAAATATTGAAACCTTTGCCTGCTCAAGATGTCTCTGCAGGCCGCTGTTTAGTTTATTTATAAATTAACAGTAGTGTTTATTATACAACAATAAATTGATGTTAAATTCGGCGGTGTATGATCCCTTCATTCGTAGGTTGCCTATCATGCATTTGGTTTGACAGTATTACAAAAACTGATGCTTTATTAATTGAATGTGGCTCAAAATAGTATGTTGTCGAGCGGAGTTAAAATTTATTTGTCTATTGATTTCAACCTACTATTTTCTTTATATTTTTTACCGTGTCAAAAATTTTGAGGTTCTATAGCAACGCACCAGTATATGCTAGTTTAGAATAAAGGCTTATAATTTGGAACTAAGGTAGTACACCAGATTTCTAAAATAAATGCATATCTCATACTTCTAGGAGTTAGACAAAATTAAGTTTGACCAAATCTACATAAAAATATAAAATCTATAATATCAAATAATTATTATTAGATTAGTCATTTTAATTTTTTATGCTTATCCTTTTTAGAGGTATAAATTTTTGTATTATTTTATATAACTCTTATTAGATTTGAGATTTGTTTGACTAGTGCGTGATATGTACTTATTTGGGAACACAGGCAGTACAACAAACTCATCGATGGTGCAAGTGATGTTTTAAAATACTACACCCAAAGTACCAAAATAAATATATATATCATATTTCTAGGAGTAAAAAAAACTTAAATTTAACCAAATCTACATAAAAATACTAAGGTTTATAATATGAAAAATTATCATTAGATTAATCATACCATATAATTTTATACCAATCTTATTTAGAGGTATAAATGTGTTTATATTATTTTCTACAAGTCTAGTTAAATTTGAGATTTGTTTGACTTCTTTGAAGTGTGTGATTATGTACTTATTCTAGAACATAGGGAGAACAATGAGCTCATAGATAGTACAATGTGATGTTCTAAAATACTACATCCTAAGTACCAAAATAAATGCATATCTCATACTTAAATTTGATCAAACATACACAAAAAAAAAATAAAGTTTATAATATTAAATAATTATCACTAGATTAATCATATCATTATAACAAATCTTATTTAGAGGTACAATATTCATATTATTTTCCATAAATATAGTTAAACTTGAGATTTGCTTACTTATTTTAGAGCACGGCACAATGAGCTCAAGGATGATACCGATGTGATATTCTATAAAAACTTTCTCTATCCCAAGTGTTGCTATGGTTTTTCTTTAGCGGTCAAACTTTTTCAAGTTCGACTAGGTTTATAAAATTATAAGCAACTTTTGTATCTCTAATTAAGTTTATCATGAAAATATATTTCGTGATCTATAGAATGATATTATTTATGTACTATAATTATTAATATTTTCTTATATATATTTGGTGAAAGTTAAAAATATTTGGCGAGAAAGACACTTATTTTTTAGGATAGGGAAGTATATGTGCATAAGTGTGTGTGTTGTGTGTGTGCACGCTCTTAAATATTGTTTTAGAAACAGTGAAATTATATCAAAATGCTACGTATAAATAATAAAATACATTGAAGAAAAGACATATGACAAGATCATCTCTGCTAATGATTATCTAACTATTCTAAACAGGTCATTCGAAACATAATTGAAATATTTTTATAGTTATTTTTGAGATATTAGATATTGATAATTTGAGTGTATATTTGACATAATATTTAAATTATTTTAAAATTTGGAACCGAGGTGGTACACCACATTTCTAAAATAAATGCATATCTTATACTTTTAGGAGTTAGACAAAATTAAGTTTGACCAAATCTACATAAAAATATAAAATCTACAATATCAACTAATTATCATTAGATTAGTCATTTTATATATTTTTTATGTGTATCCTATTTAGAGGTATAAATGTTCATATTATTTCATATAACTCTTATTAGATTATAGATTTGTTTGACTAGTGCGTGATATGTACTTATTAGGAATAGAGACAGTACAATAAACTCATGGATGGTACAAGTCAAGTTTCAAAATACCACACCCAAAGTACCAAAATAAATACATATATTGTATTTCTAGGAGTAAAAGAAACTTAAATTTAACCAAATCTACATAAAAATACTAAGATTTATAATATCAAAAAATTATCATTAGATTAATCATATCATACAATTTTATACTAATCCTATTTAGAGGTACAAATATTAATATTATTTTCTATAAGTCTAGTTAAACTTGAGATTTATTTGACTTCTTGAAGTGCATGATTATATACTTATTTTGGAACATAGGGAGAACAATGAGCTCATAGATGGTACAATGCGATGTTCTAAAATACTACATCCTAAGTACCAAAATAAATACATATCTCATACTTTAGGAGTAAAAAGAAACTTAAATTTGATCAACATACACAAAAAAATAAGGCTTATAATATTAAATAATTATCACTAGATTAATTGGGGGATATACTTCAAGGACATGTTTACACAAAAAAGGAACCCTCGCAAAGCATATACATGGTGCTGGAAACAATTTGTGCTTGAGAGTGATGATCGTCAAATGTTGTGCAATGCAACAATCAAATGTAAACCATCTCTAGAATAATAGCTACTAGACAGAACGCCACTATCCATGCTAGGCTCTTGTCACGAGCTTGTGCCTCAGCCCTCTCAAGTCGTGTGCAGTGCACATATTCTCAGCAATTGTTTTTGCCTTGCTTATCTTGTCATCTTTTTGCTTGGTCACCTCCTTTGCTGGATAGCTTCATCGCAGAGCTGAACGGCCAATAGGAAAAAATATTGTACAGTGAGTCCTTTAGCTTTCACTATTTAGAAAACTTGTGGAACAGAGTTTTCCTATGCAGATAAGGTTAAAGAAATAATGTTCAAGTATTAAGCATGTTATCAAGTTGAGTAGTAAGAAACCTTATTCTCATAGGTCTTGACACTGTGGTAAACCAAAATGGCACTGGTTTCAATGTAACAGTTCTGAGAGTCTTAAAAACAGATGTAACAGTTCTGGGAGCCTTAAAAATATAGAATGTAGCTGATGTGCCCTAAAACATTTTTACAAACAGCATGTCTGCGGAATTATCTTTATTTATTATAAACTTCTTAGATTTCTTGGCACCAGTGGCAACCAACTAGGAAATGCAAGGAGGCATCTCATCTACGAACTAAACCCACTAACTTGTACTTAACACAATATTCCACAAACATAAAAATCAAGTAGTAGTATTCAAAGTGCTCGCTCATCATCTAGGGAATAACCAAGAGAAATAAACAATTGGTAAGAAATGCATTTGCAGACCAGAGAGATTCACAAATTATACTAACCTTTGTCTAGAATCAAGTTCTAAACCTGAACCTTAGACTATAGGATAAAAAGGATGATCCTAGAAATGTAGGATACAAACTAGAAGGTAGACAATGAACGTAATTCTATTCTAAGTTTTGTGCAGGGCCCAAAATTAATATTCCTCACTTGGCATATTATCTGTGCACATCACTGATTGTTCTATTTTTCCATTCACTTTTTTATAATAATAATAATAATGAACCTTAAACATAATTGAATGTGGCTAAGCTAGCAAATATTAGACCAGCTGAATTAAACTTGTTGTAACTCTTGGGTTCTCAAAGTGGCCAACGCTATCAGTTTATTGCAGTTACTACACCTCTTGCCATTTCAATTGTAGGCCAGACAAAATCAAAAAAAAAGGTCGACCCAGTGCTAGAGGCTCCCACACGAGTGTGGTCTGGGGAAGAAAATTAACGGGCAAGCCTTATCCCTGCAGAAATCCAGCGGAGAGGCCGTTCGACCCCATGACCCGGTGACTTGGTGAGAAACGCTCAACCAACTGCACCAGGCTGGCCTTTTTATATGAAAGCTACAATCGTAACTAAAATCTTGTACTGCAATCCGACAAATAATTTATTGAGTACAATCATAGAATAGAAGGATAGACAAAGATGAGTAGGACACCTAGTCTAAAAGAAAACTACGGTGATCTATGCAAAGCTCGGATCTTTTATATGGAATATGAGATGTAACAGGTACCTAATTCTAAAACTAGCTGTTAGCGAGTACTTTAGTGCTCAATGTTTCTCAGTTGTTGCAGACCCAAGAAGTATGAGAATAAGAAATTTGATCTCAAATGTGTACTAATCAGAAAAAAAGCTAAAGAAGTTATATGTAGAATGGAGACAGAAAAAAAAAGACAGACGAATTCCGATTGTCCTGTATAAATGAGCATGATGCTAGCAGGTTGAGCCAAATTGTATTGTTTTAAAAAAAATAAAATAAAATTCAAGGACTCACAAACAAAAAGAAACTGTAACAGCAACTCACCTGTTATTAAAATTAATACTAGGATACCACTGAAAAGGGTAGTCTGGACCAAGTAAGCTATGTCTTGAGGCATCTGCTACTATAACCAAAACTGTGTAATTTGAGGCACAACTTTTTGGTACACAAGAAGGATGACAGCTTGACTGTTCATGAAAAAGAACATAAATGTTACTATGATAATTTCGACCATAGAACAGAAGTACTCAAAAGATGTTTCATAATTATATTGCGAGAGTAGGACAAACATGTAATTTATGAGAGTTGTCACAAATCATACTTTGTCCACAATTAAATGAAGATCTGAACCATAAGTTGCTGAGTAGATCAAGGACAATAAAATATAAGGATCTGGTAAATGTAGGTGTAGGATACACATTAGAAGGTGCTCCCTCCATTCCAAATTATGACATTTTGACTTTTTTGGTATATTGAATCCTAGATATATAGAAAATTCGATGTACCAAAAAAAGTCAAAGCAACTTATATTTCGGAACAGATAGTGGAAATTAATCATTATAAAAAATAGAAATATTTTGTCAACAGTAGCTTAATAATAGTTTTTCCAACAATATAATTTTTCAAAGATGTTTTATCTGTGATTAAAAGTGAGAGCCTCTATAAACGGAAAAATGGAAAACTAGACTAACTGTGATTAAAAATGAAAGCTTCTATATAACATTAAAAATTTGCAAACTGTTATTACCAATAGAAGCTTCTATAATAACTCTTACAAATATCGAACTATAGTAAATGCTTACTCAGAACATGTTAATTTGTACACATGATAAAGTATGCAGCAAAATGGCCACTAGTTCTTAAAATCACAAGTTTAAAAGCCAGATCTAACGGCAGACACGAATATTAACTTCTAGCAGTAGAAAGCAGAGGCCTCATGAACATTTCCACCATAGACATTTAATCAAGTAATGGGACATAACATTTATGCAGACACGAATAATATCAGTATGCTAGGTTAACACAGATCAGATAGATCGTGAACACTGTAATACTGAGACGTGAAAAGACAACCAGGACGTGGGAGTGATGAAAGAAATTAGAAATTAGTACTTCCTCTAGCAATCTTATAATCATTGATAGGGTCATCTGCACCATCACCAACAACATGGACGATTACTCTTTTTTATGAACATGGACAATTACTCTAGTTCTCCTTAAATGTCTTAAGAAATTGCGGCCAAGACGCAGAAAAAAATTAATTAAACAACAAATAGTGAGGAGAAGCAGACCCTGAAAAATTAATTAAACAGCATGACAAGTCCAAATGAAATACTGAGAAGTGGCATGAAAGTTCCAAAAAAAAGTAATTAGGAACAAGCAGAGAATACTGAAGTAAAAGCATTACCTTCCCTAGATGAGCGCCCTCAATTAGACCTGGCAAGTTTGCAAATGTTTCTTCTGAGGAAAATTGTAAGGCCCCTAAAGCAAGATCACCACCAAGTCAGCCAGGATTGGGCATTAATGTAGTGAATAGATAATCAGCAATGCCTGGCCTTGCAGGCGTTATATCTGTTAGAAGTGTTGACTTTCCAGCATTTGGAAGCCCCTACAGATACAATTAAGACAACTTATAACAACATGATGAGTTGATGACATGCTAAAGAAATAAATTTGAAGCAACCTCAACATTAGGATAACGTCTGCATCCGAAAAGGAAATAGGAGGTATATGATATATGAACCATGAGGCATTTAACTAAATGGTGAAAGGATTTTCTTTCTCACACCACAAGGCCTACATCAGCAATTACCAAGATCAACTCCAAGTTCACTTCCTCACTAGGCCTGACCATGAGTTAATACCTGAAGATAAGAGAGGTAACAATCCCAAAACATGCTATGGGCTTGACAATATAGCTAGTGAAATCACCTTGAAACCTTTAAGCCATTAAATCCACAAAACTAATCAATAAAAAGAATACAAGCAGCTCAGTGTTCAGTAAGAAATTTATAGCTGATTGTTCAGTGTTGGCATTAGTACTTGAGCATCATGCATGTTCTTCTCATGATTGGTCACCAGCAGTAACACGCTGGTTGTGGAAGTTTATATTAATTTGTGCTTCAGTTAACATGACATCCGAGACATGCAAGCATCTAGAATTTTACAAAGGGCGTGCAGAGATGGAGAAGAGGTGATCAATTAGACTAGCTTCCTATCTGATGGGTTGATTGTACAATATAAGTGTAGAGACAAGCACAAGTGCAGAGGTGGAGAAGAAGTGATTAGACTCAGACAGAAATAAGAAAGTTAAACAAATTAATTGAAGTTCCAGCAGCAAAAATAGATTCAAAGGATAAGTACTGAAGAGACTACTACAAACGAAATAAATTAAATATAGAGGTAATAACTTCTGTTAATATTTTCAGATTAATTTATTTTGGAACACGAGATGATTCAAGTACCATAAGAAACGAAATGTGTTTTAGACTGTGAATAACTACAATGTGCTAAATACAAATTAAGGGGAAAAAACGTGATTCGTGGATGAGCTGCATAAATCTGCATCCATGTCCCATCATATATGGATTAGAAAAATGTAGGTAGTAATAATTGACAAATTTAGGACTGGAAAAATTTAGGACTGGAAATCCAGACAAGAAAGATTAGAGCAGAAATTAAATCAAGCACAATAGCATTAGGAACCAGAGAAGAAACGGTTCATTTCAGTTCCTTGTGCTTCAATTGTCAGGGAATACAAATATTTATATTTTTTAAATTTCTACTTTTAAAATCTACGACACAAAATCTTCACAATGATTCTCTAGATTGGTAGCAAAACAAAAACTACCTAAGCATCGAGATCTGGGAGAGATGGAGGAGGCGGCTTTGGGGGAGGCGGCCGTCATGGCACGGGCGGCGCTGTTTGTCCAGGCGAAGAAAGAAGGGAAAGGGAAGAACAGGTGTCCGCCTCCTACCTTGCGCCCTCAATGGCGGCACTGCGTCTTTCCTCACCTGGATCCGTCTTTCAACTATGGAAGCAGCAAACTTTGCTTCCATAAGCACTAGCTGGTGCGACGGATCTGCTCACATGGAGATGGAGGCGGGCGCGGATCCTGCAGCAGGGGAAGGCGGCGGATGCTGCGGCAGACGATGAGTCGGAGGCCGAGGCGTCCTTTGAGACAAGCCGAAGGCGAAGGTTGAGCTTGAGGCCTTTCCGGAGATGGAGGCGGATCTGAGTAGCAGGTGGAGGCGGTGGCGGAGGCGGAGCCGGGGGCTTAGACAGCGGCGGGGCGGAGGGGGAAGCGGCGGAGGATGTGCGGTGGCAGTGCTGGTTGGTGGTGCCGCTATTGTTTGGCCATGGCTCCTTGAATGGAATCCGATAAAGGTATCCCTGTACTGTCCTGCCGTACTACGCAGTCCTGAGTCCTGACCGTGTCAGAAACGAATACGCTGCACAGAAATCAGGAATACAAGTGGAATACACTGGAGTACGGAATCGTGCGCGAATCACAAAGCCATATCGTGCGGCTGCATGCATGGGAGCATGTGCCCTCAAGGTCAAAAAATCCGCGTCCTTGGCTTGCCTCGCCTAGGGTTGCTTCCTTTTCCTTGCTTGGTCCGCGGGACCCACACGCTTGGCCTCTTTTCTCTTCTTTCTCTTTCTTCTGTGTGTGTGTGTGTGTGTTTTTTTTTTTTTTTTCATGCATCATCATCCATCACAGCATGTTCCACTGGGCTTGACGATGGGTTTGAATTTGAATTATTGATTGAGGTTGTGTGAACAGCCTTCAATGTAGGAGGGATTTTCTTTTATATATTCCATTGAGTTGACATGTGCGATGAATGAATGAATGAAATAAACAAAAGCGTCGTGCATACAGACGTTTCTTGTTTTTCATGTATATATTTATCGGTGCATAAAATTCAGCATTACATGTGGAGGGATACTTTGTTGATCAGGTACACCTTGAACACATACGTACAACTCACACACTTACATCACAAGTAAAGAGGAGATTACGAGACTTTCACTACTACACATATGGTTTTTTTAGCGCTATAGATTTATGTTCACAAACGATTTTAATTAAGGGACGCCAATAAAAATCAAACAGGAGGCATAAACAAGAATCACCATTTCCAGTGGTAGTTTTCTTAAGAAACAACAACTAGAAATACACTATAATTTAAAATTTAAAATTTTTTAAATGACATCAAATGGAGAAACACTCTACATGAAAGTAGTTGTAGATCTTGAAAAGTTATAAAACTTTGTATTTAAAATTTTTTTATTTGAAAGCATCTAGTGAGGATAAGTATCTCTAAAGTTTGAACATTCAATTTTTTTAAAAAAAATCTCAGATTAAGAAACACTCTAAATGAAAGTTGTAGATCTCAAAAAATTATGAAATTTTGTAGTTCATTACTTTTTCATTTAAATTCGTTTAAGGGTTCAAATAATCAATTTACACTCAGTTTAGTATAATATATGGGGCAACCAAAACGTTATCTAGACACAAGTGATAGTATGGTGTAGTGGTAGATAGGGTAGACGCGATCGGAAGATCACGGGTTTGAATCCCGTCGGCCGCGTAGCGCATGAATTTTGCGCAAAAAATGCCACGAGTTACGGGTTTGATATTTTTTGAGTTTTTTTATATTCTTTTGCACCGGCAGTTTACTTTCTTAGCTAAACCGCTAGTGGAAAAGGATGTCTAGGCAGTTCTCAGTTAACCTCCAGTAGGGAGAACCATTTCCATTGGTCTGTCCCACTAGGTTCTATGTACTGGTGTTTCTAGTTTGTACACACGCAAAGAAGAGATTAGGAGTCTCTCCAGCCTTTAGAACGCGAGAAATACACAATACCACCAGACATGCACGCGCGTTTATACCTTGTAAATTTTGGATAATAAAATTTAGAATAAAGTTACAGCACCAGGATTCAGAAAACCCTGGTGGTAGTGAAATTGAGTTCAGTGGCAGGTCAACCGATGGGCTGGCATTGTTGGTTGATCATTACTCCTGTGGCATGCTCCTTTCAGAAATTATACTGTGAGAAAGATATAAATTTCCAACGATAAAGACAACAAGACGAAGAGAATACGGACTACGGAGTACTATGCATACGCTTCACCGTATTGTTTGTGAGTCTCTGACTCTTTGAGTACAGTACGACACATGTTGGTAGCACTAGTGCATTTGTTTATTATCACAGCACAGTAGTAGGAGTACAATCAATCATCCCAATGATGATACTCTAGGCCTAATGACGACCAATGCAACGCGATAAACATCATCGGGATTAATGAATGGATGAATAAAGAAAAGTTAAACAAACGCGGTCTGAAGCGTCGGAAGCAACGACGTCACGCGTTACGAGCCACTGTGTGTCGTCGTATCCTGTTCCTGTCCGTGTCCACAAAGGAAAATGCCTGAATCCGTCGGTCCAGGCGAAAATACTCACACCCAAGTGGGGCCGGGCACGAGCTCACCACCTGCCGTGCATCGCATCCACGCATGCGCCCATTAATTAATTAACTGATTGATTGGTTGGTTGATTATGCACACTCACACTGACGACTAGGATTATTTTAGCCAACATATAGTAATAAATAAGTGAACTCAGGTCAAATAGTGTTCCCAAGTTTAACCGCACGTCACTTGTTAAGTGTCGCGTTTAGTTAGATTTACAAGTTATACGAGTCTATATATATACGTATGTTGGAATTAAAAATAGCCAAGACATTGAAATACTACGACTAGTTGACTACGCACATGCTAAGAAACAGGAAGATAGTAGCAGTAGTACTTATCTGTAACAGGAACTAACTAAAGAGGATTAGCATGGATTGGACCTTGGCTTGTTTTCTTTGCACCTTGAGTCGGTTAACTATAACAATAATAATAATGCAGTCTGCTGCTACCCTATTTTTGGGCCGGCCAGCCGGGTGGTTAGTCCAGTCAATGTCGTGCCACATCAGGATTCATTCAATGATTCATCATTCATTCATGGTTACTTTTAAGTGTCATAATCCGCCACCCCATTTCTTTTATTTAGTAGTATAAATAAAAATCCTCTGCTTCTCCAGACGAAACCAATTTAAACAACGCCAAGGTAGCCCTTATTGCTTGTTGTGGAGTGGAGTTTTTGGCCGTTGGTCATGGTCATCACGCATCATCCCCTTTATTTTTCCCCTCCGTCCCTCTCAGTATCAGTCCAATACATGCAACTCAGCTGTTGCCGCTGCTGCCAATTGCCTCATAATTAATCATGCTAGACCACCACCCCACGCCGACCTCCCCAACTTGGTGATCAGGTTCAGGCTCCTGGAGGAGGAAACAATCATGCTCCCAGTCCCGGCTACATAATACTACTCAACAGGCCGACCTCTTGACCCTTGAGACATTTCATCAACTTTTGGGTTAACCAAAAATGTTTAATGTGATTACTTAAACCTAAATGATACGGTCTTTCCTATGCATTTTGTCAAACTTAGAAAAAATTGTATAAAACCTAAAAAAAAAATTTCCTTCTCTAGGACGGATGAAGTATATGTTGTATAGAAGTTCACTGATTTATGATGACTAGCTAGCTAGGGTCTCTTTTAAAGCCAGATTGGAATGAACTCAGGATCGCACTAGCAAATTGTCTAAGCCGAACTTGCGGCATGACAACGGCCGGACGCCGCCGAACATATCCTAATATACTCTTGCATTGTGTGAACCTGATTTGGAATTTATAATTTACGAGGCCACGATTTCGTGCATAGAGGAGAAAAGACGAAGCCAAGCGTCACAATCTGTTTGGACACCAACCGGAGATAGTTCTCAGGAAGCCAATCCTCCCGCGGCTATAAACTTTTTAATAATATATGCAAAATTCTTGTATGAAGATGGATATTATTAGGCCCTCTGCAGTGTGCTCTTAAAGTGATGCCCAAACTTTCTCTTTTTCTTACATGCATCACTCTCTATACTGCAGCTCCTGATGCCAACTTTCAAAGATCCTAGAGCGGAGCGAGTAGAGGCAACGATGCCTTGCAACTTAAAAAAAGGAGATGAGTATATGTTGGTGTCAGATGAAAACCAATAGACAACACTTGTACCATCGCATGCTAGAGAATAGCTTCAACACCAACTTTTTTTAATTACACGGCAAGTATGAAAAGCAAGGTATGTTTTTTCTGCAGGCAAACCCACTTATTTTTCTACCTCTACGTCACACCGCGGAAGGCCTTAAGATGCAAAGAAACACATTCTGTGTGCTCCCTCCCTTACTAAATAATTTAGTTTAATTTCTAGAGTTCTCTTAGGCTAAGTAGAATTTTTAAAATTTAATTAAATTTATAGAAGATAGTGCTAAGATTTTTATAACACAAATTAGAGTATATCTTTATATACACGATAAACTATGTCTCATTTGGTGTCATAAATGTCTAAGAGATTTATAAATTAATTTATTTAGTATAGAGTAGGAGTATATACTTTGAGTGACGCATCCACAAATTTGAAATGCACAAAGAAGAGGGGGAAAAAAAGAAGAAGCGGTTGGTCGCGCGGCAAATAAAGCTGACGTTCGTATCGTACGTGACATCATCCAAGTACTAGTGGTGAACGAATGAGCACACGGAAGACCCGTGTTCACGTCGACGTACAATACAATGTACACTTGTCAGGTTGGCAGGTATTTGAGTTTTGACCACGACACCAACACGGATTGATTCGATTGGCCAAATTAGACCCGCTATATATGGCTATATAGTACTTGATTATTACTATTAGGTCGCTATCAGTAATCAGTATCAGGCCCGCGGGCCGGGAAGGAGCACGACGCACGTTCTAGTACTCTGCTGCTACGGCTTCAATTTGTAGCATTATATTGGCAATATAGTATATATAATAATGAGCACGAGATTACTTGTTTATTAGCTCATGCATGACCTCGTGCTAATAATAGTTGTCATGTTCGTTTATTTTGTTAGCTGTTCGAGTAATATTTTTCTTTCACAGTAAATCAGTTGGTTTATCTTATCAGTCGATTTATATGACCAATTTATATCACTTATGATCAATCATTTTTCTGTTTTTTTTTTTCCTTCAAGGAGAAAACTAACGTTTCTCTTCTCTTGCTTATTGGAGGAGGATGCATACATCTCCCCTTACTGCTATCTTCATTCTGAAAAAGCTATCTGAGAGACAAATAAAACCAAGATGAAGATGAAGATGTGGCTGCCAATGCAAAAAGTCCAAACAATCAGCGTGCATGCATGGGCGAATTAGTACTTTTTTAAGAACAGTATAATATATTGAGCGAGCTCCGATTTGTTTGGTGAAGGCGTGTCGCGGCGTAGCAGCAGTACAGACATGGGCATGCCACATTTTATTAATTCTATTGTTAATAATTTATTTAGGCAGATACGTATATGCGAGCGAGCGAGGTTGGACACGCAGTTAACGCGGCGGTGGTATATATGTGTACGTACACGGCGGCGTGTACGTGTACGTACGTGGTAGCTGATCACGACATGCATGTGCTGATACTGAGATATATGGTGTATGACTGTATGGTGGAGAAATCTCCATAATTATATATCAAAACCAATTAATTAAGTAAGTAAGTAAGCTGGAATAATCATGCAGTGTACTCCGGCCTCCTTCCTAGTCGTCGTCGTCGTAGCAATGCAATGCAAGCAGAAGGGAGTGGTGTGGTGGACTGCGGCCGGTGTGCACCTCGTGCGTGCGTGGGTGCTTGCTCTGGCTCGTCGTCAATGTAATGCCGCGCGCGCCGGCCGAGAGTTCCCACTGCATGCATGCCAGATTGCATATCAATGTCAGCCGGCGCGGCGGCCACGGGACGACACCGACCACCGTGCCGGCGTTCACAAACAGTAGCCGAGCCGACCAGAGCGAACAGTGTGATCTCGGATCGGAAGCAGCAAGCACAGACGAGGCGGCTGAATGTGACGGGCGTCCGCGTCACGGTCGGGGCCGTGTCTGCCGGCCGGGGCCGGGCGACACGCCGACGTGAGATGGACATGGACATGAGCAGCAGCAGCAGCCGCAGCAAATTCCCATTCGTGCGCCTGCGGCGGCGATCATGCGTGTCGGTGTTGTCTGGCCGGCCGGCCGGCCGCCGGCGAAGGCAAAGCCTTGCCGTGCTCCGTGCCTTCCGCTGGAGTTTCCGGAGCAAATGCAAGAGCAAGACCGACCGGACAGCGGACATGGACATGGACACACACACACACAGCAGCAGCAGCAGCATCCTGCGCTGCCCGCTGCTCTTCATCAGTTCATCCCATCTGTTCAACTGCCACGCCACGACGCGCTCCTGCCGACAACTGCTTTGGCTAATGTTTGGTTTGTCAATCTCGAGATTTATCGGTCCATCTCAGTTCTTCTGAATGTGCTTCAAGAGGTAGGCGGCCACGTGCGTGCGTTCATAGCCACAACTGTTGGCGTGTCGTATATATGAAACACCCAGGATCAGTTCATCCCATCTGTTCAAAAAAAAAATTCCGGTTCGTAATTTCAGGCATGTGGCTTGTGGCAGGTTTATTGCAGGCAGCAATGAAAGCACCATTTGGCACAGTGCACAGTCCGCTCCCCGCTCGGTTAAAGGCTGGAATGTCTGATCATGGCCAGTACTAGGCCTGCCTCCATAGTCCATCCTATCCAGCCAAGCTGCAGTCGAAGCAGCAGCACTGGCCACTCTTGTCCAGTCCAGCCTCATACGTACGTATGCATTTTCCAACAAGAAGACGGGACAGGACGGACATGCAGTCCTTGGGAAGCCACTACTAGTACTGCACACAAAAAAATTCAAAAGATGTAATCATGACACAAGAAATTTTTTCCTTGGCAAACCAAGAGGTACTGTACTACTAATACTTCTACGGTCCTGCAGTCCTGCTCCTACCTTTGTCCCTAAATAATTTTAGTTCTCGTTTTAAAAATAACTAACAAATTTTTATTAAAAATATTAGTATTTATAGTATATAATTAATAACTCTATATAAATTGTTGGATTTATTTTTATAATAAAAAATATAAAAAATTATATGTATTTATAAATCTAATCAAACTTATATCATAGAAAAAAAAAAAACTTATCTGAAAGAATATTTGTCATATAAAACCGGCTAATACTATAAATCAGCTAATTTTTTCCACCTTTTCAATACCTATTTAAATATTTAATAAGTTCACGCTTTACAAGACAGAAATAGAACGAGTTTTTATAAAGTCCATGGTAGTTGCAACTGTAGTCCGTAGCCTTCTCAATTCCAGCCGGATCCCCACTCTCCATGTCTGGCAGAGCAGCATGGGTTCCAGATAAAAATGGTGGACCTATCCCTGTTTTGCCATTTTATATTATGTTCCTGTTTTTCTTCGTCGGATTGGATTGGATAACATGGGGTGGGTCGACACATCTCATTTTGCTTTGTTCTCCCAACCAAACAGCGCTCCAACAATAAGTTTTTGAAGAAACAGGAGAAGCCAGAGGCTCCTACTAAAAATGCATTAAAAATAGAAAGAGTTTACAAGAGTACAGCGTTCATCGCGCATCCCACGCCTCTCTAATAATAAGTACTTCCTCCATCAACATATGTATAGGACTGTACCAGTCAAATTAGCTCAAAACTAACCAAGTTCACAGTAAACAATATTAGGTATAGATATTTCTAAATAAATTTATTATAAAATATATTTTATAACTAATCTAATAATATTTTAATTGGTATCATGAATATTAGTAATTTGTTATATAAATTTAGTTAAAATTCAAAGTCCACTGGTCGTCCGGACGGAGCACATAATACGACATACATACTACCTCGACTTCTTCTAGTACTGTAGCTATAGCCCATGCACCTACTACTGTACGTGTAGTATACAGTGCTGCTCCTGCGTGCATGCACTAGCACAGTTGAGCAGTGATACGATACACTACTAGCTGTAAGTAGGAGTATGACGCAGCGTCGATCGAGCGGTAGCACAGGCCGACAACAGATCGATTTCTCCTTGCATTGGTTCCAAGAGTACTAGTATACTACAGGACAGTAGTAGATTACTACTGCTAGTAGTACATTGCATGCATGATTAATTCGTGTGCGGAGACAGATTGGTTGGTGTGCATCACATCAACTTTTACCCGTATATATGGAGTATTAAATGTTAGTAAAAAACTAATTATATAATTTTATTGTAAATCACGAGACAAATCTTTTAAGCCTAGCAGCAGCAGCAGTATTAGATAATATTTGCCTGGCAAACAAAATCGCTACCGGCCGGCAGTTTTTCTAACGATTTCGCCTTCATTCGATCGCCTCATCGTCAGAGATCGACGACGACGATGGTCCTTTTGGTTTCAATTCATGCATGCATGAATGCATGGCGAGCTACTAGCTAGTAGTACTGAACTTATTAAAGAGTCAACAAATTTAAGACTGGAGTGGAGCAGTGACAGAGAGATCAGTGAGAGCTCGATCTGCAGGGCTGCATGCAGCTGCTTGCTACTAATCTCTTCATTCGTACTTAATAAATTGTCATGGCAGCCATGGATGATGAGTGACTGTGAGAGTGAGGTTGTAGCAGCAGCAGCAGTAGGAATCAGCTGCTACTCGATCCGATCCTAGCTTGGCCGGCCGGCAGTGTCTCATCGATCATCGCCTTCAATAATTCGCCTCATCGTCAGAGATCGACGATGGTCCTCTTCCTCTTCCCCTCCTGCTCACCTGCACCTGCACCTGCAAAGCCTCTTCATCTCACGGACCTACGGGCCCCACATACCAGTAGTGTACTCTCGGAGCAGTGCACAGCACACGACAAGAGAAAAAAAGGTCCCAATAAATGGAAATGGTTGACGCCGCCGTCCAAATCTCTGGAAACGAAAGTGTACTATATTGGCAAGGAAGGACATGATACAAAGGCCGGATCCATGATGTGGGTCAAAAGCCCAGTACTCAACGCAACCCACTTGCAAAGCAAAGAACAAACAAGATCCAGCCCAACAACAATATCTGTACACCTTCCCTTTTCCCCAGACACCGAGACCACTCCGCTGAGACCATTCCGTGTCGCCTATAATAAGTAGGAAAAACTTTTTTTTTATTCTCAACTTTTATGAAAGTCTGTTTTTTCTATCTGAATTTTAAAATCGGTCAGATCACCTCCTTCAACTTTCCAAGCCATACATTTTATCTTTTTAGAGTGGTTTTGAAGACGGTTTTGTATTTTTTTTGTTTATTTCGGCTGAATTTTTGAAAAATCATACATAAAATAGAAAATCTAATTTTATTATACTCTACATGAGTAGATCCACACAACAAACATATAGTATGGTATGTTTTAATACAAATTTTTTACTGTACAATTTAGACCTATGCTTTTTCTATAATTAATTAGAATAATTTATAATTGCAGTTTCTATGGTCCAATTATGGTGAAATTTTTACGGTGGCCTAACTACTATATGTTTGAATTATAATAAAAATTTTGTATCCATTGAAAGCCTCATCTCAGACTTGAATTATAATAAAAATTTCGTACTTTAGTTTTAGATTTATTTTGAATACTAGAATAGTAGGAGAAATCCATCTTGCTAGCAGAATTAGAAAAATCCTGTCTGTGGTTGGTTTCGTTATTTATCTATCTATTTGTACGGACTTGTTGCATGAATAATCTGGCTGTGACGAGGTGCTAGTGGTCAGGCGTGTCTCAGTCGTCGTGACATCGACCCTAATTCAAAGGCCGGCCGACGACACCAATTACACGATGGTATTAATTAATGCAACGAAAAAGGTGAGTTTGGTTTTATACTGTAATCCATCAATGCAATGCAATGTACCTTGGTTGTATTTTGCTCAGTCTTGCATCTGTTCCGCCCCATTTTTTTTTCAGTTTTTGTGGCAAGTTTGCATCAACAATTAGTTTGTTTGCAACATATATGTTTTGTCCATCAATGCAAAACAATGCAATGTATCTTAATTATCTTTTTTTTTTTTGCTCAGTCTTGCATCTGTTTTTTCACCAAAATCCATCAATTTTTTTTTTGATATATGCAGTTTTTGTGTTTGATGATATCTTTTCACCAGTCTCTTTACATCAGCCTATTAGATTGTTTGCAGCATATATGTTTTGTCCCGAGCACTACGGGTCTGAAACAAGGCTGCTCTTGCGTATCCTAATTATCTCAGCCTTTTTCTTTTGCTTAAAGTGTGTGTATCAATTTTTTTCACCAAAATACAACACATAAAAATAACATAAAAATGCACACGCTTTGATATATGCATGTATCTAATTAAAGAAACTGTTTGATGATATCTTTTCACCAAAGTCTCTATTTTCTAGTTTTGCAAAAAACTAGGAATGATATAAGATGGGGAGGCTTCTGAATGTCCATTGAAGTAGCTTTTAGGCCATGTTTGGGCTATGGGATTTTTTCCTATTTGTATATCTTTTTCTGCGAAATTAATTAAGTGCATATCTTGTGAAACTTTGTGTTCCAAACATGGCCTATCCAGAGAGGCCTCTCCTCCCTAGACACCTCCACAAGATATCTCGACAACATCTTGAGCCGATGATGGATCGGCGAAATCAAATAGAGGTAGCAGGAATAGAGGTAGCAGGAAAGCCAGCACGGATCATTATTAGTTGGCATCGACGGACAGAGATAGATCGATAAGAAGATGTTTCTGAACTTCTCGAGTCTCATCTTATCTACGGACACGGCGGCGCCGCCAAATAACTACACTCACTGCAGTGGGTAGATGCAACAGTTATATTGTTGCTAACGTTAACATCATCTCTCCTGTATATCATGCTAAAAAAAAAAAACTCTCCTGTGTATACGGTTCTTATTTCTTCTGAGCCCCACTGCTTGACATTCAAGTTAGCTTGCAGCCCAAATCTAATTTGATGCTCAGCCCTCTAAATTAATCAAACCGGGCTCTTAATTAAAACCCCTAGCTTGGGCAAGTTGTTAGATAAAGAGCCTATTTAATCTCATACATGATACACCTAATAGTTAATTAACTGCTAAAAATGTCGATCTTCTGCTAATAGGTCATCAGCTAGTACTATACCTAAGAGTACTACATTTTTTTTTGACGAATCCTAAGAGTACTACATACCTCTCCGTCTAAAAAAAGGTGATAATTCGAACTATAAATTTGGACAAACATAGCTAAAGTAATATTTTTTTTAAGATGGAGAGGGTAGCTAACAACACACAGCTAATAGTTAACTCTATGGATCGGACGAACTTGTAACTTGTTATAAGGCAAGAAACTCAAAATGTTTCGATCGACGCAACTGCTCCCTATAGAAACTTCTGGTTGACGGCCGGCAGGCAGATTTTTCCCCCCTTCATATTTTATTCAAAAGGTGAGTTTTGGAGGCATTCGATGGATATTATGACAGAAAACAACGGGTCTGGCAACATATATGTGACGTGCATCACTTTGTTGGAAACGCATCCATCAATGCAATGTACGTTGGTTGTGCTCAGCCTTGCATTTTTTTTTTTTTCTACTTCTATCATTTTTCCACTTCCCACTTCCCATCTATTTCTATTTTTTGTGCTCGGCCTTGGTTTTTTTCCCACTTCCATCATTTTTCCACTTTCCACTTCCATCTATTCTTTATTTTTTTTTACACTATTCCGTTTTTTTTGGTGGGGGGGGGGGTGAGATGATGATATTCAACAAAATGGATGCCTCATGTTCAGTTTAGCTGCTGCATGCTCTTGCCTCACTGATCATCATCACGAGTACTGCAAAAAGGATCTGCTGACGAAGTGATGAGGACCTTTCTCCATCTGCTGAAACGCTGAATTGAATACAGAGGAACTTAAAAGGAGGCCTGAGCTAGTGAGCTTGACTGAGACCTCAACTTATGGTCTTGTGTCCATCTGTAGCAAGCCATCAACTAACAGAAGACGGATTATTGCAGCGAGCACTGCGGAAAATCTCGGTGATTCTCGTTCCTACCTACCGGTGACCTCCGTTAAAATTAGTACTACACGAGATAGTAGACATTGTTACCTACTTTCTTCTAGCTAACAACACAACTAATAGTTACTCCCTCTGTCCCTTTTTAATTATCGCCGTGGGTTTTCGTGCCACAAGTTTGACTCGATTTGTAGAAAATACGTGTAATATTTATGTCTCCAAATAATTTTGTTAAAAAACTAGATCCAAAGATCTTTCTGATGATACTAATTATAAAACTAATCGATGATATTTAGTATTTATTAAAATTGCCAGCATTTGTTTATTGGGAAGCGCAAGCAACAGTTAAAAAGAGACGGAGGGAGTAGCTAATAAGGGCACCCTCGATACTATGAGCTAGTTACTAACTCTAGGAAAATTTCTCTATTAGTAGTAATAACTTTTAGCAAATACTAGTAGCTTATAATATGTATTAAATGGACTAAATTAAAGAAACTTTTTACAAGGCAGCTTTATATATTTCGATCTGTGCAAGTGCAACTGCTTCCTGGAGATACCCCTGGTTAGGGACCGGCCGGCAGGTAGATAATATATATATTTATGGTGATTGGATAACTAGGTAACATTTATTTATTATTTTTATTTGTTTCATTTCAAGCAAAACCGCCCTTAATAATAATTTTTCTATTGCACTCGTTATTTATTTGTACGTACTCGTTGTATGAATAATCTGGCCGTCACGAGCTGCTAGTGGTCATGCATGTCTTAGTCGTGACATCGACGACCCCAATTGAAAGGCCGGCCGACGACACCAACTACACGATGCTATTAATTAATGCAACGAAAAAGGTGAGTTTTGGAGGCATTCCATGGATCGATATACTCAATTGCAGACAACAACGGGTTTGGCAACATATACTGTATGCGATGAACCTTTGGTTGTGCTCAGTCTTGCATTTGTTCCACTTCTATCATTTTTTTCAGTTTTTTTGTGGCTCTCCTTTGCATCAGCCTGCTAGATTGTTTTGCAGCATATATGTCTTGTCCGATCCCAACCACTACGGGTCTCAAACAAGGCTGCTCTTGCGTATCTTATCTCAGTTTTTTTATAATATTTTTTGTTTAAAGTGCGTGTACCAATTTCCTTCCTCAAAAACATGTACAGCACACAGATGTAAACGCTCTCGGATGTATGCTTGTATACTAACCCTATCTCAATAAATATTACTGGAAGATTAACGGAAATTCTTTAAATAAACCTAGAAAAATACGAACATCTAATCGGGCTTGTGATACGTGCTCGTTTATAGGGACGAGTGTGCGTGCGTTATAAGCTATACATATAATTTGAAAAAAAAAGTATGGTAGGCAATTTCATCATGAGAAGCGTAACCAGCTAAGATATGCCCGGCCCTATCAGTTTTTAATCTTTTTTTTTTGGAGAATTTATATATCTCGAAAGTCATGTATCATAATATAAGAAGAAGCAAGACAAAGTCATGTACAGGGAAGCAGTCATGGAGGTCGATCTGGTGTGCATAAAGTATCTCTCTGCAGAAATATATACTATCAAAACACAATGTATACATAGATATAGCGAACTATTCATGTATGTATGCGTCATCATTGAGTCAAGATGTCGTCATGAGCTAGTTGATGACTCCGGATGGATCAATTACACAGCAGATAGAACAGAAATAGAAATAGAAAGAAAAATAAAAAAGGGGAAAGTACTAGCGGACGGGGCATTCTTATTTCTTGGTGTGACGTGGCACCTACCGTGTTGTCGTTGGTGCTACACGACAGTGCAGCACTTTCTGGGGAGTGAAACGGAATCTCTGGACCAGCTTCGTCTCACCACCGCCATTAGGACTTTGGATTGGATATTTAGGGCATTTTTAGTTTGTTTAGTGGTTACTGTCTTTCTAGTATGTCGTGGTAGTAGTACAATATCTGTTGTATGTGCTGCCGACTTGAGAGGATGCTTGGTAAACTTTAATTTCTTTGGATCCAGACTGATAAAAAAATATTTTATGTACTTTACTCACTACTGGATACCGGCTCTTTGCCGAGCGTCCCAAACATCCGGTAAAAATTTATTTGCACTCGATAAAGCCTTTACTGAATACAACACTCTATCCTTCTTATAATGATGCCAACTCGAAATTATCAGTCAGTAGTTGCAGCAAAACGCTGTCAACTAGTTATGGTGAACAAATAGGTACAACATGCAATTGCAGCCATTCAAAAAGACAGCCGAGCAGGTTATATGAATAACTACTTAAAAGTATATCACAAATACCCTCAAAAAAATATCACAAAAGTCATATACACTAACATCATGTCGACTCGCTCCTTTACCATCTTGAAAGTAGTTAGTAGTAAGTTTATCTACAATACAACAATGACTCTACGATGCAACCACTGCACTGACCTGCTAGTTAGTTTATTTACAATAAATACAATGACTCTACAACCACTGACCTGCACTACGGCTGTGTACGTATATTTTTATTTTAGTCGACCTACCGGATACAAGGAATAAAATAACAGCCGAATATAGAACCTCACCTCTTCTAAGAATCCAATTACGTACGTACAAATACGTGATGCTCGTCAAGGAATTGCGTTGGCAGGCGTGACTGGTGGTTAATATATACCAGTGCGTTACACACTTTAGTAACATTTTAAGATGCCATGTTAATTGAAAGATGTTTTGACTGCAACTTTTTTTTTAAGAAAAGATTGTGGGGGGAGATCTCCACAGTACCTCAAAACTTTTTATAAAATTTAATTGTTGCAACTTGCAAGATATTTTACCTATTACTTTATTTATTCTAAATTATAAGACATTTTCATTTGGCCTTTTTAGATATACATTGTTTTTCTATGTATATTAAAATGCATAATAAAAATTATGTATCTAGAAAAACCAAAATGTCTTATGTCTTGTAATGAATGAAAACTTGTAGAGTTAGAGGTAGTAGATCTAACTTAAAATTATCCAAAATAAATTAATATTTTTCTCATTACTAGTAGTTGGAGGTAACATATGATAATTGTCATCGAAATCAATAGTCCACGATCACTTCTAAGTCCCAAACAAAATTCATATTTCTTTATGAACGGATCAATTAATAATAGCACTGCACAGATCAACAGTACTTATATCCAGTTCAAAACAAGCCGCTAGCTAGCTTTTTGTATATTGGCAGTTGTGTTTATTTAAAACAAAGATGATGAAATTTTCAAAAATCAGTAAAACTTTGACTAAAATTTAAAAGAAAACCTGAAAGAGTCCCATCTAAATAAAAATCGGAATATATTTACCGGATCGGATCAGGAGGTCACTGGTAGGATCATCGAAAGCCACAGAAATTCGGCCGAAATTCTGAACCCTAGCTATAGCTAGGGATGATGCAGCGGCTAGTGCTAGTGATGATGGCCAGGCTCCCTTCGTCTGCTATAAATACCTATACACCCCTAGCTAGGGTGTCAAGTAGCTTGCTTAGCGGCGCACGCGAAAGCAGAAGCAGCTCGTACTACGAACGTGTAGATAGAAGAAGTCTCCGGCCGGCCTGTCCTCGGCAAGCAGGCAACTTGCTACGTACTGTAGGCGGCAACAGGAATAATATAATGCGGTGGTACGCGAACGTGAGGGAGGTCGGCGGCGGCGACACCACGGTGGTGCTGGCGCACGGCTACGGCGCCAACCAGACGCTGTGGGACAAGCTCCTGCCGGCTCTCTCCGAGCACCACACGGTCATCCTCTTCGACTGGGACTTCACCGCCGGCGCTGATGACGACGACGACGACGACGACGACGAGCGGTACACGTTCGGCAGGTTCGCCGACGACCTGATCGCGCTCATGGACGACAAGGGGGTGCGGGGCGCGGTGGTGGTGGGGCACTCCATGTCCGCCATGGCCGCCTGCATCGCCTCCGTCAGGAGGCCCGACCTCTTCGCCCACCTCGTTCTCCTCTGCGCCTCCCCCAGGTACGGTGATCAGCTGCCTCTGGTACTAGTAGCATCAGCATGCTCTTGGCTCTGCGCGTGTGCATGCATTATTGGCCGGCCGGCCGGCCGGGGGTGTTTAATTACTACTACACGTTCATGTTTCATTTCATTATTAAAGAGCAGAACATGGATTATTTATAAAGATGTTTTTAAAATAAAAAGATCAATGCTATAAAATTAACCTTCCTTTGACCCAAGCCGGTCTATTTATTTTAATTTTTGATGACGCAAATTTTATGGTAAAAATTAATGGTTTCATTTCATTCGATAAACTTTGTAAACAATGCTATAAAACTCTAACCCAAGGGTCTATTTGGATGACGCAATTTTTGAAAACTACGGTATTAAACTTATGATTTAATTATAAGCCAAATAGACAAAAAAAAAAAAACCTTGTTTTAAAAAAGGTCACAGTATTGTTTCTAAAACTAAAAAAGATACTATTCTAATAAAACTTTAGGTTTAGGGACTACTCTACAAGATTTATTATATCCAAACTCATGTTGGCTTTTGAAAACGAAATATTTAATTTTAAAAATACTTTGCATCTAATCAGGACCTAAATAAATGCCTCATCGTTCCAACAACCTTACTTTTGCTATTTAATTGTGTATAAAAACGTCTGTCCACCTCGGCATGTAGGCAGCCATTCGCCCATGCAGCAGTCGTGGTCATTGCAGCGACTTGGAAGCCTCTAGAAATAAATAACTACTCCCCAAATAATTATTACTTTCGCTTCCCGAGAAACAAATACCGGTAATTTTTATAAATAATAAAAATTATCGATTAGTATTATAATTAGTATCATCGGAAAGATCTTTAAATCTAGTTTTTTAACAAAATTATTTGAAGATATAAATATTGAACATATTTTCTATAAATTAAGTCAAACTTGCGGCATGAAAATCGAAAACGATAATTATTTTGGGACGGAGTAGTAAGCACTAACGGACCTTCCCTGACGCCACCAATACGTATACAAATTTTTTCATATTTATTACGTCTGTCCACTTGTATTTGAAGAAAAAAGTAGTACTCTCTCCAATGTCTGTGCATGCATATGACTCGCGACTCATATGTCTATGCAGACTGGTGTATTAAAGTTGTCAACTGACGATATATCTATCTAGAAATTGATTTTAATTTGATTTTGATTTTGTAGAAATTAACGATACATAATATACTCCCTCCGTTCCATGGAGTATGTCGTCCGGGAAGCGTGTTTGTGAGGAGGGCACGGTTTTCCAACGACAAAGTCCATGGGACAGAGGGAGTATGTACTTCAAGATGAATTAACATAAAAAACTACTTTAACAGACTTTCTCCGACCGAAGTACGGCATGCATTAGTGGACAAAGTGGGTATATAGTATTTAATTAGATTTTTAAAGCAATATTAATCGTTTAGATGAAAACTACTGTAAAATGCCAAAACAAAAGGCGAGGAACACTAAATATCATCCGAGCATCCTAATCATGGTTCCAACACCAGAATTTTGGAGCCTTGGCCATTCTCATTATGCCCATCAAGTATGTGTTTCTGGAGCTCTCGCAATGGATGTCGGATCTTGGATCCGCCACAGGTTAAATTTATGCTTTAGGGATAATATATATAGAGCACCTCCAACGGTTTTTTTAAAACAACTCCCTATCTTGATTTTTTAGTAAATAGTAATAAAGAAAAATTCCCTCTAATAGTTTGATAAAAGAGTTTCTTAAAAACAAAGGTTCATAAATATTCTTTTCAACTCATAAGTTTCTATGGACGAGATGAACTATGTATCCAGCTCTTTACTTTTCTCGAGAGATCGGAGTAAATTGGACACATAAGTAGATTAAAAAAATACAGAATTTCAAGAAAAAAAAGGTAGAAGAGAAATAAACTATTAAAAAGGCTTTTTATGCAGTAAAAAATATTATGATCTTTGATAAAAAAAATATTAGTATAGTGTCTAGGTTCCCTGTCAGAACCAGGCTCGTAATTTCGGTTCTTTGTGGTCGTCGCTCCAACCTTTTGATCTTAATTCAGCCTATTATTATGGCCCGTCAACGTCTATCCACCTCAGCATTTGGGCAATCAGTCGGCCTGCATGCACAAGTCATGGTCATTGTAGGCAGCGACTGGGAAGCCTCTGGAAACCAAGGACATACTTCTTTCTTAACTATTCTTAATACTTTATTTATGCCCACTTGTATTTTAAAAAATAAAATTAATAACTCGCTCCGTCCATACTCCGTATATGCAGACTGGTGTACGAGTATATATTAATTTGAAGAAAAAAGAGTCCATTATCATCAACAAGTCGATCGAGTCACCATTGGCATGCCTGCATGTCTGTAAACTGGTGTATATATATTCAGGCTGTTCAGCTAAATTTATATGCCGGCTGACAAGATGAAACGACTGATTTCAGCAACAATTGACGATATATCCATCTATATATTTGCAAAAAAGAAAAATATATGCTTTTAAGATGGATTAAGAGTCAAAATCTACTTTATCACAGGCTTTCTTCTACCCACGTACGGTCTGCGTTGGTGAAGGAAGTAGTATACGACTTATATATTTGTAAGCATCAATAACCGTTAAGTCCTTAGATGAAAACTAGTGTAAAATAGCAAAGGCAAAAAGTGGGGAAAGTTAAGGATCTATTCGACATTGCTCTGGCTCTAACTTAAAATCTTCAACAAAGAAGTCAGAGGAGCCGAACCAAACATCTCAAACATCTTAAGAAGGTCGGTATTTTATATACATAGTAATTTATGGCTCCTCCCAACTGGTGGAGCACCTAGGAGAGGAACCGTGGCAAATAAGCAACAAATATCATTAAGTATCGTATCCTACTAGAAGGTTCCAACACCAAAATTTGGTGCATTAAATTTATGCCTTCGGATGATGGATAGTCTATATGAAAAAAAAGATTTAAGTGCTTTATTGCCTCTAGACAGCTCATTATACTCCCTCAGTATACCTCTAAAATGCAATAAGAGGTTTTGATTTATCCTAAGTTAAATCTATGGATTGGGATGAACATTTCAGCTGTATAGAAATAAATAAACATAAGAAAAGGAGAAACTAATTAATCTCTTGAAAACGTACTTGCATGACAATAACGCGAAATTAACTAATGGATTGCTTGGCCGGATGGATGAGCATGCATTACAGTTGAGTGATGTTGTTGATGTCGTCGTCAGGTACCTGAACTCGCCGGAGGAGGGGTACGTGGGCGGCTTCGACAGGGAGAGCATCAACGGCATGCTGGACGCCATGTCGGCGGACTTCAGCGCCTGGGTGAAGGGCTTCGTCCCCAACGCCGCCGGCGGCGACCCGTCCGCCACCCCGGCGCTGGAGCAGAGCTTCCTGTCCATGCACCCGGACGTGGCTCTGCAGGTGGCCCGGATGATCTTCCTGGGCGACCAGCGCGGGGTCCTGGACGCCGTGGCCGCGCCGTGCACCGTCGTCCAGGTGGCGGCCGACTTCGCGGCGCCCCCGCCGTGGGGGAGCACATGAGGCGCATGATGGAGAATAATGCGGCGGAGGTGGAGGTGGTGGTCATCGACTCCGTCGGCCACTTCCCGCAGCTCGTCGCGCCGCAGCAGCTGCTCGCCGTGCTCCAGCGCGTGCTCGATGCCTCTGCTGCTGCTGCTGCGGCGGCGGCGGCGGCGGCGGAACTGACCGAGGTGGTGGAGGCCGACGGTGGCATCATCGATGTCACGGCCTAGGCAGAAGGCGATCGTCGACGTCGATGGCCGCCGCGCATGCGTGCGCACTGTTGGGCTCGCCGCCGGTCTCGCCTGCCTCCCTCCTAGATCCTGACTGTATGTTGTCGATCTTGTGCGATGCGTTGCGTGGTGCCTCGCCGTGTGTCGCACTGTACTTGTAGTAACACTCTTGTCACAGGCCATACCATATTATTACCGTTTGTACATTTTGTGTACTCTACTTTTATACGAATAATTAATGTGCAGCGCAGTTGCTAGCACTTGTACATTCCCATTTTAATTCCATCAGTGTAAACCCTCAGCTGACAAAAACTGTTACCCTCCAAATTCAGAATTAGAAACTGTTTTTGACCACTATGTTTTGTAGTCCCACTTTATCCATCATTTTTATTAAAACATATAAGAAAAAATAAAAATAAAATTACTTTTTATAAAAATAGACATCCATCTATACATATAAGTTTCATCTTTTCAAACTAAATATTTTAAAAGTTATTCTTAGTTTATCAAAAGCAACCTTGTCCGGCCAATAATATGAGTAAAAAAAAAAAAAGGAAAAAAAAACTGTTGACCACTATGTTTTGTAGTCCCATAGCAGGGGACGGCCGCTAGAACACATGACATTAGTAGTGACATCCAAACCCAGTTACTGCGAATGCACATTTAAATCAAAAGCACCAGCCAATGGTACCCAAAAAAAAAAAAAAACCATCTTGTGGCTCACATTTGTCCACATATTAAGAGGACAAATACAAAAATCCAACTCAATTATTTAATCTGTCGAAGCATTGCCTATCAACTGTGGCCACACATGCATGGCAGCAAACCACATTAATGTGTCTGAGTCCCACGACAGACTGTGTGAGTGTCTGACCGACGATCAGGCAGGCGATTGGGATCGGTTCCTCGCTATCGTAGCTCCGGCCGGATCGGAGGCACAAACCTCGCTCGCTCGGTGTCAAACGTCTGACTCTGTACAAACTCGGAGGCCGTCGCCTGCACAAACCTCGCTTGTCTGCTCTTCTGACATAGTATTATTATGCCAAATTACCAAATCCACCTGCAAGCGCTTAGCAGTCTTATCTTCGCCACCCTCATCAACCGTGCTAAACTGGCTTCATCGTGACGGTGTTGTTGCCGTCGCTAGCTCTCGGCTCGGGTACCCACCCCTGCTTCAATCTTTACGTGACAACTTACACAACTTAAACCGCAGCCGCGTCGACATTCCGGAGCAGACAGCGGAACCCAGCTGACCGAGCGAAGCTGACATCTCGGCACCGCTAACACTAACAATCCATAGCTCATGGTAATATATGTAATGTATTGTATTGAGTAAGCCTACCACTAACACTACAGTCTCCACCACTATACTATACACACGGCTTTCCATTAGCAACAAACCTGGCGCCATTGACAGAGAACAAGGAAAAGGAAGAAAAGGCCGCTACACAGAAACAGAAAAGGACCAGCTAGGAACAATACAGATTCCACGGCGATACTGCACAGATAGGGATTAGGAATGCTAGCTAGTATCTGTGAGACAAGTTGTGCCGATCTCGACACCATGGGCTTCGCGCGGCCTCCTGAGCATGCTGTGACTGCGAATCACGTTCACGCTGAGCTGGGCTGCTCTGCTCCTGGCAGCAACGCTCGTTCTGCAGCCGCCAGCTCCTGCTCCCCGCATCGCTGCCTGAATCCACCACCATGTCGCCGCCGCCCTCTAGTATGCGCAGAACCTTCATGAACGTACATTTCAGAGAGACAAGGCGTGGGTGAGCATCATCAGATTTATATACGCTACCGACGACTGCCAGTGTCAAGATTCCTAGATACTAGGTTAGTTAGTAGTGATGTTGGTTGGCGGAGAATGATGACTAACATGGGACATGCGCGGCCTCAGATGAGGGTCACGCCTTATGCACAGGTTCGCTGCGTGCAGCATGCAGTAGACCTCGTTCTCGCAGAAGCGGCCACCCAGGCGAGGGTCCATCAGCTCGTCGATCGCATACTCTTCCAGCAGAGGCCGAGCCTGTTACAGACAACGAAAATATGAATCAATGGGAAAATAATTAAGGCGCGCGAGGCATTGATCCTCACCAAAGGTAAAACAGAAAACTTCATTTGCTTCCATTTTGGCTGCACTGATGATGACAAACGGGGAGGGATATACTAATCGGTTCTGAGTTAGTTGATTTGATTGCTAGAAGAACACATCATTCATTTTCTGATATGAGTCACAAACTCCAGTCCCAGAGGCAAAACTAGTTCAACAGCTAAACTATCAGCACTAAGTTATACTCAGCAGTTCAACATTATTCATCATTTGATAAAAAGAAAAAACATAATGTAGGTGAACTGCTGAACTCACCCATTCAGTTAGGAATTGCTGACCCTTGGGCCTGTTAATGTCAACAGCCTTGCGTCCAGTTACAAGCTCCACTAATACAACACCGAACGAGTAGACGTCTGCCTTTTCAGTTATTTGCCCACTCTGAGCGTATTCCGGTGCCAGATAACTGTGCATAATAAAACAAAGGCTCAGATTTGCAGAATCTCGCACGTCATATACCTGACCAAGAGGATTCTGAAGCTGTACAGCTGAAAACTTACCCGAATGTGCCAATGACTCTTGTTTCAACACCCATGTCCCCATCAGGTTGCCACCTAGCCAAGCCAAAATCTCCAACCTGTCACAATATCAGAAGTAAACCTCACAATCTCCTCATACTAGGATAGCTTCTAAATCTCCCGCTATAGTTGCCGTATAGCTAGATATAGATGTTTGCAGAGGATAAAGCTATTTCCTCCTATGTACAATTTAGCCACTATAGCCCGATTTAGCCCGCTATTAGCTGTTTGAGAAGGGTGACCGCTAAATGTCTTAGCCTGCTATTTAGAACAAAGTTACTAGCAATGCCAATGGGGAATAAAATCATTTTTACACAACTAATAATGTGTGTATATATGATAACTAAGATCATTTGGCCATGATAGTGACTGCAGTGAGAAATGATCAAATGAAAACAGATAAATCAAGGTGTTGTGGCAGACCAAGGCAACCTGATACTCATTTTACGGTGCAGCTTAAAGCATGCTTTTTCAGAAGCAGCATAATCTAGTCAACGGGTAAGATTTCATAGCAACCCAATTTTTCACATAATAGTAAAAGTAAATTTAAGTGCAATAAGCATCACAATGAGGAGGGCCATACCAGCGGTTCAAAATCGTGTGTGACAAGGATGTTGTTTGGTCTCATGTCACGGTGGATTATACAACCCACCCTGCATTCTTCGTGGAGGTATCGCAGACCTCTGGCGGCTCCTACTGCAATCTTTTGTCTGGCAGCCCACTCCAGCGTTTCTTTGTTACGATCTACAGGAGCGCAACAAATAGTTCAGACTTCAGAAATATTATTATATACTCAGAAGCAATATTTTAGTCCCTTTTGGCACGGTGTGGTCAGCATTAGAAACCCAAGGAAGAATATCACAGCAGAAAGAATCAATTATTCCCTATAAGTTGATACACCGAGTCTTTGGAATGCAAAATGCTTACCATAAAGATGCGAGTCCAGTGAACCATTGCAGATGTACTCATATACTAGCAAACGCCTCTTATCTTCAACACAGAAACCAATCAGCATTACAACATTCCGATGCTGTGCGCAACTCAGAACCTCCACTTCCGAGCAAAACTCGACGTCGCCTTGGGAGCTTGCAAGTTTGTGCTGCTTGACAGCAATTGCTTGGCCATCCGGAAGGACACCTCTGTGAACAGACCCAAACCCACCTTCAGCCAAGAAATTTGCTCGGGAGAAGCCACCAGTTGCAAGCTCCAATTCGGCATAGCTGAACCACCGTGGTGGTTTTCCAAATACAGGCGTCTTATGCTGACATATAGAACACAAAGGTGGCGGTCCTGGAGGTGCACTCCTGGACAATGAGACGACATCTCTCACGTTGCCTCTGAAGTTTAGGTCGGACCTGCTTCTGATCGCATTGATTTCAGCCAAAAGGTCCAGTTTGGCAATCTTCTCGAGCAAAGAATCTGCAGTAGGTGTCCTTCTAGGGCGATTTCCTAGTACTTTAGCCGATGCAGGCCCCTGTAAAATGTCAGCCATCCATGGCTGAAGTGACGAGGCTGGCGGAGGAGTTGAAGCTTCACTCTCAGAGTCGGATATATTGACATTAGAATGCTGGATATTTTCCTTGGCTGCCTCTTTTGTCAACGAGCTATTCGTATCCAAAGCACAAAATGGAGAAGCGGCAGGGTCGGAGCTTGAGACAGAGGACGTTCCAACATCAGTAGTGTCAAAGGGCGCTTCTGACTCCGGGCTGCTGTTAGGTGCCACAGACGGCACTGCTTCTGACTCTGGGCTGCTGTTAGGTGCCACAGATGGCACTTCTTCTGACTCCGGGCTGCTGTTAGGTGTCACTGATGGCACTCGAATCGGACTCTGCTGCTCTTTAGTATCGCTTGCAGTGTTACCAACTGACATACTCGGCTCAGGTGGTGCTGGAGGAGCTGGTTTGGAGTCCTTTTCATGCGATCCCACCAGGTTCAGCCGGAGAACTTTAGGCTGAGAGCGCTTCATAACTACAATGTTGCACTGCAGCTCCACCATGCAGCGCTTTTCCTCATGCTTGAGCTCCCTGAACAAGATGGCAAACGCACACATATGCTTAAGGAAAGTGATATAGTAAATGGCATTGCATTGCATTGACTAAAATGCCAGGACGGCATGAGACACTGAAGAGAGGTGAAGTGTGACATTACTTGTCCAGTACAACCCAGCCCGCTTGAGCCCGCTTCGATTCGGTGGCCACAGCACCAGGAGGTGATCCAGAGAGGATCTTAACCTTGACATTTATCTAAACAAACACAAGAGGTGACCAAAGTAAGAAATCCAACCGGTTCTTAAAAATATTCTGAATGGACAAAATTGGCGACAGGAACCTTGTTGTTGGGATCATATACATCACGAAGTTTTCGTATCATCTGAGAGCACAGCTCAGCGACATCCGACCTCTGATTTAGCACTGCCCTGTGACCACTTGCACAGCTCCCCGCGAAGAACGGGAAGCCCCAGAACTTCCTTCCTAATAAAAGGGAGAAGGAAAAGGTTTCAAAAAAAAAAAAAAGGGGCAGAAGCAAAGAACACTTGAAAGGACAGAACATTTTCAACATTTGAAATGTTTACTCGTTATGCAAACATGGAGTAATTTTTTGTCTGTACAACCAGACCATACTGGCAGACAGCTTAATGGCACTGTGGTACTGCTTGTTTGCAACATTTCTTCAAGGCGAGGTGTTGTACGGGAAAAGTACTGCAGCGTTTGAAAGACAGAGGCTGGTACAGAGCAATTGTTGCGGTAGGAATGAAGAAAGGGTGAAGAAGAGGAGAGCGGAGGTGAATGTACACCATACGTACCTGAGGTCGGCGGCGGGATGAGGACGAGTAGCAGGATGCTGTCGCCGTGCTGGACGACGTGCGTGAGCGCCCAGACGGCGGCCGTCTTGGAGATCTCCCTGGCGGCGGCGCGCACGGCCACGACGACGACCGGTCCCGCTCCCCTGGCGGGCTTCTCCGGCGGCTGCAGGCCGGCGGAGCCGGCGGCGTCCGTCATCTCACTCGTAGCGGCAAGGAAGGAAGATGACCTCGCTCCTGCTGGCAGCACAGCCGGTGGTTCAGAGCATCTCCCGGTGCGGTGAATGAGAGAGAGAGAGAGAGAGAGAGACAATGGCAATGGCAATGTCACACCGCGCACAGGCACACAGGTCCTTGGCCCCGCACCCACCGGCCCGCACTTGGCTGTCCTCTGCTGCTGGTGGAGCGGAGAGGAGAGGATAGGGCGGAGCTGAGCGGAGCGAGGACAGTGCAGGGGCGGGCGTGGTGGCCCCTTTGGCGGCGCTAGCGTCCGAGAGGAAAATCGCACACAGGACGCGCGAGAGAAAACAAGCGAGAGAGAAGCAATCATACATCAAGCCGCCCGAGTGGTGAATGAAAATTTGGAAATTGAAAAGGAGGAAGAAGAGGCGACGGGTCGAGAACTCGGGATGGACGGAGATGGAGATGGAGCCCGCGCCGCCCGAGTGGTTGGGAGTGAGAAAGGGCGCGCGCAGCTTTATTTAGAGCCTTTTAACTGAGAAAAAGGGCGCAGCTTTTATTCATGGGATGGCTTGTCGTCCCACGTGCTTGGGTGTTGCCTGTATATTGTCATTGTTGCCCTTGGTACTTGGGCAGATGAGGTCCGTGGCTGGCCGCGGCCGACGCCTCACAGGTCTCTCACTTTCCCCCTCTCGCCCCTTCTGTGCCTCCTACGTGTAGTCATCCCCAATCCGGGGGCCTTGGCCCGGCCGGAAGACCAATCCCGACGGGTAGGGGAGACCGTGGCGCTGCCTCTCATGGCGACGAACAAGGATGATGCGGAGCGACATTGGCTTCCAAAGTGTCTTGTTTCCCCTTTGTGGTTATGGTTGTAGTGTTGACCACCGTCCGGACTTGTTGGTCATCGACCCGTTCAACTTAGAAATCAGATCCCACTTTGAACAAAGTGGTGGATTCTCGATGTTACTAATTTCTCGATCTTGTTGATGAAGTGGTTGAAAAGTATCCACCGGTTTCTTAGTTCGCTCTATTATTTCTCAAGAATAGTGATGTGAACATTGAAGTATGCTCGACCAGGATTTGATGGAAATGTTTGCCAAACATAGAGCCACAAAGGAATTTGACTCTTGTTTATCATAGCCCAACTAGTGACCCTCCTATCATTCCGGGGAGTTTACTAAATATCCCTTGAACCCCCATTCACCCCTTCAAAACACCGTCCCGCCATTGGAGAACCAAGCCAATCCACTCCACTAATCGGACCCACCTCAACTTACAACTCACGGAAACCCATGCAATGAATTTGTTGGAGTTAATGAGGAAGGTTTGTACATTGACCTTGGTCCCCAACACCCTCCACCTACAATACATCACGGCAGGATGCCAAACAAAGGCAAGATGACGATGATATATGTTCTGATGATATATGCGGCCACCTGAAGAGTATTTGGTCGATGATGATATTGAAATAGAGGACATGGTCGTTAGACCACAAGAAATGCCCGATATTCATTATGACAAGAAGAACCCTCCAATGGAAGAAGGGACGACTCAACCATGAATGCATTCAAGTTGGCACTAGCTTCTCATTGTATCGGTCATTGAGAAAAGTGACAAAAAGAGATATAGGTGCGGTCGATGGTTGCTTGTGGAGAATCCATGCCTCAACCCAAAAAAGATGATGTCACCGTTATGGTATATGACCTTCTTTATGTATGTAACATAGTATGGTTTATTTTTGAAAGCATGTGTTGGTTTATCACTTAGTATCAACAACATAACTATATGACAGCATAACCAGCCAATTCTTTTTTTTAAGAAGAAGAACCCAAAGAAGCATACCCGTAGTAAAAGACGGGTGCAACTCAAGCAAGTGGAAGATTGGTCAAAAGATGGGACAAAAGAACCGATTAGGAGGTTGAGTGGAAGGTCACATTGCCATACTACTACAAAGGTAAACTACTTGCTGGATAAACTATGGGCCATGGGATAAAAGTTTTGACAATCAGTATAGACTTAAAGCCCGGCTTGTGGAAACCAGATCATTTCTTGTGATTGATCACCACACCATCAATAATAAGATCCCTTAACAGTTTTTTTTTTTGCATTGAAAGCATGTGTTGATGGTTTCCTTAGAGGTTGTAGACCATATATATTGCAATAGATAGCACCTTTTTTGAATGGTAGGTTTAGGGGGTTGTGTATTTTGTTGGATGGACACAACCGCTATCATTGACTAGACCAATGAGAATTGGGTCCAGATGGAAAGGTTAAAAGAAGCCCACCCCAACCCAGCACTATTTGCACAACGGCATGGGGTTAGTGAGGTGTTCCCCGCGAACATAGAGAGTGTATGTGGCATTTAGTACACAAGAAGAGGTACAGGGAAGGTATTTGAAGATCATTTGTGGGCTCGGATATACATGGAACCCATATATGTTTCACAAGCATTATGAAGCAATGGCAAAAGCTAAACCTCGAGGCAATGAACCAAGAAAATCATAAGAAAATTTGGACCAGAGCTTTAGGACTCACCGCAGAATGATTATGTGACTAACAACTTGGCCGAAGTCATTTAATAATTGGATAAAGCCCCCCAAGGGAAAGCATCTTGATGACTTTTTGGATACCATAAGGCGTAAGATTTTGATCAAGTGGAATCATAGGAAGAAGGTAGCCGTTTTCATGGAAAGATCCCGCCTCACATTGTTCGTAATGACATAGACATTGATGTCAAATAAATTTGTTCAAAAGGGTGGTAGTTTGTATAGGTTTGTGGTCAACTTGAGAGAGAGAACCTGCTCATGTAAGGCATGGCAACGATTCCATGCAAGCATGCAATTGCTTTTATTACCTCAATTCATCATGTTGATGAGTATTTTATAAAAAAGTTCAAGTTGGCATATGAAGGTTCTATCCCTAGCATTCCCGACAAGTCTATGTGGCCTAAATCGCATGGGTTCTTCTTGTATCCACCAATTTGGGATGAAATCAGAGGGAAGGTGGCGGCAAAGAAGAATGCAAAGAAGCACAAGTAATTTGGGTGACTTAGGCCACCACCGGTACACTTGTAAGAATGGGAATCTGACATTGTGTCGTTATAGCCTTACGTCCAGTTTGGTAGTCCACATGTGTTGCTTTGTTTTTTAGGAGAAAGAAGAAACCGGGGTGATGTAACTGAGCAAGCATTGTCCTGGGACCTGGGATGGTATTCCCACATAATGAGGCATCTGAAAGCAACACCGAGGACAAAAACGCAATGCAAGAAAAGGAAGGAGCATCCATCAATCGGCCAAACGATCGGGAACAGACACTTGTTGCAATGACCACATTTGCCACTAATCAGCTCAGGCTCAGCTTGTTCACATTTGACAACAGTTCCACAATGACCCAGTTCCCATCCATGCACCGGCACCTTGTCCTCCTACTTGTTCTGATGGGTCCGGCAGCGCATCGAGGCCTGAGTGCCTGTCCCCCTCCAAGGAAGAAGATAGGAGTGAAGAAGAAGTCCACCAAAGAAGCTTCCGGTTGTAGCAAAACCTCTCCATCCAAATGGGCCCCCAACCCCCGGTAATGTAGCCTTCAAATGTAACTTCTTGTGGGTCTTTTACATCAATTTGGACTATATGCAATGGTGACTGGTGGTATGGCCTAGAACAATATTATTGTTGTTCGAGTGAGCCACTCATAGCTCGCATCTTTTTGAGGAAAACAAAGCTTAGCCCATCATTTTTTTGTAAACCGAAACCGCATCTCGATGCTTGATTAATCTAGCATATGGCAAGACCAATATTATTGTTTAATGTGCTTGCTTAATGTTTGTGTGTACACAAATTGCTTGTTTTAAGGTAATTTAGTGTTGTCTTATTTAATGCACACATTCATACATCATCACACATAGACAACTTCATTCATACGTATACAGATTCATTCATTCATTCATTCATTTTCATTAGCATCAACCATCCATTACTAGTTCTTCATTCATACAACACATAGACAAATGCCCCCTAGTTCTTCATAATAGCATACGAGAAAAGATTGAAAAATAGAGCAACTTCTATCCATCACATAACCCTTTGTTCATAATGAACTCCAGTGCCCGAGATCCTTTTCATGGCCGACAAAGGAAATGATTAGATAGCTGTAAAAGGGGCCGTAACCATTTCATCCTCCCACCGACGGTTCCAACCTAAGAACCAATTAGAATAAGACATATCTAAATGAATCAATGCAAAAGAAGCAAGAAATAGAAAAAAAAATGGGCACTTGGGAACACTTTGTTCTTCTCTCGTTGCTGTGAATCCTACACCACTTATAAAGTAGTAGCCTCATTTTATGATAAGAGCTCATAGGTGGCTATTTCTTTGGGCGCTTGTTGGCGGCAAAATGAGACACAGGAACCGCCTTGGCGCCAAAACACCCACCGCCTAACCCGCATGAAGTCTTTTTGTCTCAACCACCGTTAGCACCCAGCTTGGACGGAATGGCAACACAAAGATAAGTACAAAGGGCACTTGGGTGAGTTTCAACTTTTCAGAGAAGCGGGCAACTTTTTTAATGGCACTGTTTATTTATGGGATGGCTGTTTGCTGTTTGCCTGTCCCGGGTGGGCTAGCTGGCTGGCGCGGCAAGCAGTTCAACAATGGGGCGGGGCCGGCCGGACGGCGACGCCGTCGTGGCGCTGTAGCGGATGCGGAGCGACAGGGGAACAATGGTGGTGGGAGACCAGTCGTCCGGACTCTCGACCCGTCAGATCAGATCCCACCAGGCTTGGATTACTCGCAAGGAAGGGAACCAGAACCACCGCTCGCTCCAGAATTAGAGGAAGGAAATGGCGAGCAACGGAACGCCCTCTCCTTCCCTTGCGGAAGCAAAGCAACGGAATTGAAACGGAGGAGACTCACCCACCTCACCTCAAGCTGAAGGACGCGGAGGAGCTCCAGCCGGCCGGCAGGCGCAACGATGACGATGAGCTCCGGCCACCTCCAGCCCCTGCGCGTTGACCGGGCGCTTGGCACCGGCCAGGAACGAACGAATGTCTTGGTTGTCGGGCGGGCGGCTGGCCTGGAATTAGAAATTCAGAATCGGCAGCCCGGGAAGAACAAGCGGCGGACGGAGACGAAGCATCGCCATCAGAGACAATTACTCTACTCCTACTACTAGTATGTCCTATGGGCGGTGCGGTGCGTGCGGTGGCGATCTCTACCTCGACGACCCTTGTTGCTTTTTTTTTTTTTTTTTTGGATTAATTTGAAACTGTTGAGGTGGGTCACATTCACATTTGTTGTTGCTATAACTACGGAGGGATGACCCACCACCCAGCAGCCAACGGCAACGGCCACGGCCCACGGCAGGGGCAGCTCCGGGTCCGAGGTCCGGCCGTGGCAAGAACCACTGGCCACTTGGGCAGAATGGGTACTCCTAGGCCGGAGAAGATGCTGACGTGTCGTGGTCCAGTCCAGTCCAGCTGGAGGAGAGTGATGTGGGGTGAGTCTGAGCTGCGGGACCTGGGTGGCCGTGCCATCTGAGCAAGAGCAACGCAATGCACGCATCCATCGGGAGAGGGCCACGGCCACAGCAGCTCAGGCTCAGCTACTCTCCTTCGACTGATGCTGGGGACTGGCTTGATGGGTCCCTGCTTGGCCTTCCCTTCATTGGGGCCCCGGTTGTGAGTTGTGACTATACTCCTAGCATGGTGACTGGTACACAAAGATTGTGATCGAGTGAGCCACTCAGACTCGCATCTTTGGCTTGCCCATGTTCTGCATGTATGTACTTGCATATCGTATAATTAACTTATTTAGAGATATAAATTTTGTATTTATTTTTTATAAATCTAATTAGATTTGAGAAAGTTTGACCTACACATATCTTATAATGACTTCTTTTCCAGGACAAAGGAAATATTAGATAGCTGAAAAAGGTAACCATGCATGACGGTTCAAGATCCTGGTGCTATCTATGTCACCATAGGAAAAAAAAATGGTTTCCTACCACTTATAAAGTAGTAGCCTCATTTTATGATACTCATAGGTCTATTTGCTTGTAGCTTCGACCCTAAGAAGAGTCGCACCAAACACTACACATGAAGAGAAGCTGTTTATTTGGTGCACGAAAGATGAGACAGAGTCAGTCATTTTGTGTACGGAGGAGGAGTTGCAAATTGTAACTCTTCCCCTAACTCTGGATCCTCTGGAAGAGGCCATACAAAACTAGCACTAAAGTTTAGCAGTGGAGTATTCAAACTGTTGGAGTAACGGATGGACTAATGCTTTAGTCACGTACTCACTCCTTTCTAAATTATAAGTCGCTTTGTTTTTTTAGTATTCATTTTGCTACGTATCTAGATATAATAATGTGTTTAGATACATAGCAAAATGGATAAAAAAAATCAAAACGATTTATAATCTGGAACGGAAGGAGTAGTAACTATGAGCCGGCATACGTACCTAACCTCTACAGTAGCTGTATCAGTCGGTCGACTAACAAATACAGTTAGCCCTGTTCAACGGTTTTGTAAAACCGGCTACCAGCCCATAACCAACCCAGGCAAAACCAACATCATGGTTACAACATGGTCTGGGCCGATACCCGTCTACCCAGTAAAGCCTTCGACGTCCTCTTATTCGGTCACGGTCAGAAACCGCCGAGTCCATTGAAACCCACGAAAAAAAGACGAGGCCACGAGACGAGAACTCGAGGTGGGCACAGGCGCCAACGAAGCGCGGGGGCGCGCGAACGAACTCGAAGCGCGGCGGCGCGCGGCGGCGGCCAACTTCGAAAGCGCCGGCAAGCGGTGGTGGGCTTAACTCAAGCACGGCAACAGCAATGACGACCGCAAACGGGGACCGGTGGGGGCGAAGCGCGAAGCGAAGCGCGGCACCGGGCGAAGCGCCGCAGTGGGGCGCGATGACCGCAGCCAGCTGCACCGACGAGCGCGCAGGCGGGCGGCGCGTGAGTACAAGCGTGGCAGCGGCGAGCGTAGCAGCAACGACAGCGACTACCGCGAGAACGGGCTGGAGCGCGGTGGCGGCTAGCGCGAACACGGTGGGCATGAGCGTGGCAGCGGCGGCGATGAACGCGCCTCGGGGCCTAGATTTACATGGGTATAACCGTGTAAACCATGACCAACCCAACTCAATTAAATTAATAAAATTTGCTGCAACCCGGTGAAAACCTAACCAAACCACACCAGGATACTTATCTTGGGTTGGTCTGGAAACAAACCACAAACCGGCAAAACCAGCCCATGAACAGGGCTAAATACAGTACTCCTAGTAGGTGACCTTCCCCTGAATCTGGATCACACACGTAGCACAGTAGCAGTGTAGCTAGCTGCTTCTCAAGCGACGGGTAAACGACTGCAGTAAGCAACTACTAGTAGAGGGCCAACACACAGACACAGCAACGACGACCGAATCATTCAGCACTGTCTCGTGCATGTGATGGATAGCTGCTCGCTTTTCAGATATTGATCGGGCAACTGTGGCAGGCCAGCCCGGGTCGACGACCTGCTGGACCATGAGGCCGGAGAGAGAAGAGGCCGGCCGGGGACGGGGACGACAGGAAAGGACAGGACTGGACAGCGCGGGCGGGCGGGCGGTTGCAACTGCAAACGTTGCAAAGGCAAAACAACCACTGACACGGTGCCGCCGTCGGTTGCCGTCGCCCTCTTCCTTCTGTTCTCCGTCGCCGTCGTTCGCCGTCGCCCTATCTGTCTGTCCGTTCGCCGTCCAGCGTCGCGTGTCCGTGCGTCATTCCGTTCCGTCTCAACCATTCCGTTCCGTTGCTTTCCATTCCGTTCCGTCTCAAACTGATTTATGCAACCACCTGCCAGTCGATCCACAAACTCTCACCAACTCCCAAAGAAAAGAAAGAAAGAAAAGGCGCGCTGTCCTGAATTCGAGGCAGCAGCCTGCCTGCATGCGTTTCTGACTTTCTTCTTCCATCGGCCAGCATCGACTTCTCGTGGCCCTTCCTCCGAGGCAGCAAGCAGCAGCTTTGATGATTTCAATTTGGGCATTGCTTCGATGCTCGCCTTTGCTCGCTTTTAATCAAATCAAATCATGGCGCTTTACATGCATGGAGTACTCCTAGCATGCATCCCTCCTCTCTTCTCTTCAGTGTTCGAAATCACATCCCGCCCTGACCCGACCTTCAACTTCAAATCAATTTCTTCAAGATCCTACTACGGGACTGACTGCCCTTTTATTAATCGATCCCTCATCATTCATCATCACAACCATTATCCCAAACAAAAAGGCACTACTATACCAGTAGGACAGACATGAAAGGGACAAGACGTACTACGCAGCAAGTTATTTAGTAAAAAATAAGAGTCCTTTTATTTCCAAATTTTCATTTTCAAAACAACCTAGTTCAAATTTCGAAAGCCTGCGAGGCTGCGTGGGAACAATAGAAAAACTTTGGCCGCCTACTCAGGGATGTTCGGACGGACCAGTCCATCTCGCAGACTGTGCCGCAGCCCATGGCCGAGCCAAAGTTGGGCCTCTCTCCTTCTTTTTTTTTTATTGATCTTCTCTTTTCTGAAGTAAAATAAAAATTCCAAATTTCATGTACTATAGACTCAAAAAAAATATAAAATTGTAGAGAGCTCCAAAAATTCCAAATAAATCATGTACTATAGACTCAAAAAATGCATATAAAATTGTAGAGAGCTCCAAAAATTCCAAATAAATTATGTACTATAAACTTCTCATATGTAAATATACATAGTAAAAATACTGAGCGCAATAAAATAACCTTCGTGTTCCTTGAGATACGTAAAGTAGAACGTATACACTATGCTTAGTTTATTCATGCTATTCTATGCACCCAAAATTAATGATAAATTCAAAGTAGGCCTATTTAAGTAAAACCATGCTTTAATAAAATCTTTCACACCCATAAAGGATTATATGTGAGTACAACATATCAAATATTGTTTCTGTTATTCAATTTATGTAGGAAGTTCTTGCCACCAATAAATCATGCAAAAAATCACGGTTGGACTGCTCAGATCCAAAATGTGACGACCTTCAGTCACCGTCACGGCGCGAGATTGTTTGCTACTATTTCAACAAACATTCAGCCTTTCATTCAAGAAATAGGCCAGAGATTGAAGGAAAAAAAATTGCAGGCCCCTATCTTGGACGTACAGTTGAAAATAACTTTAAGTTCACAATAAAAACAGCACAACAATATTCATATGAAACAAGCCTAAGTGGCCCTAATACAAGAATGCCATGCCTACTCGAGGAGACTGACGGTCGTTGCTCAAACTTGAACCATTTTCAGATGCGATACAAGACATTTTCAGCAATGGCGAACTTAACAGAAACCTTCTGGCATGCTGGCTTCACCTTCTTACTGTTCATAAATGTATCTTAGAACAATGTGCAGAGTATACATATTGGTTGTACTGAAAAGACCCTAAAATTGTTGCACTGAAAACCGGTTGTCTTGTTTGCCACACTGTCACATACTGGTTTTCTTGTTTCTGTGGTCTGAACTGAAGGTCATCAGCCATGAACACGACTGAATTTTGTGATGAACGACCTTCAGCATCTCTGATACCTGAGAAGACAAATTCCTTGCCCTGCAATGCTCATTGTTGAGTCTGCTAATGGATTTGTCGAGTCCATCTGTGTCTTCACTAGGGACGATGTCACCTCAGCACAGTTGCTATTGTCCCTTGAGTTTTCCTGCAGCTGGAGTGCAACCACGAGGTTCGAAAGTACATTTCCCATAGATGGCCTATTAACGCTATGTTCAGCGACACATTGCTCAGCAAGTCTCGGCAAATTTAGTGAAGCACTCAGGAGTTATCTCCCCCTGGCCCCGGAGATGAGGGTCAATAATCTCGTTGAGTACACCTCTCTTCTGGTAAGACAGTGCCCAGTCACGCAAGCTCACTTGCTCCTCCGGAAGCCGAGTGTTAACCGCAGGGCGCGCGCACAGAACCTCAAACAACACAACTCCAAAAGAGTAGACATCAGATTTCTGGGTGAGTCTTTTCCTTCCAAAGTACTCAGGATCGAGATATCCAAAGGTGCCCTTCACTGCTGTGCTCACATGTGTGTCATCAAGGTCTAGAGTCGACTTTGATAATCCGAAGTCTGAAACCTTTGCCACCAACTTGTCGTCCAATAGAATGTTAGCCGTCTTAACATCACGATGGATGATTGCTTGCTTCGCACCAGTGTGTAGATAATGGAGCCCTCGAGCTGCACCAATGCAGATCTCAAGGCGTTGCTTCCATGACAGAGGTAGATTGTTGGTGTCATCATTACAGGTGCTCACGGAGGGTACCATTGGCCATGTAATCATACACTAGGATCATCTCATTATTTTCTTCGCAGTATCCAATAAGAGACACAAGATGACGGTGGCGTACCATGGACAATGTCCCGATTTCAGTCCGAACTCATGTAGGCCCTGCTGGGATAGCGGGTTACCGCGCTTAATTGCCACTTCAGTTCCTCCATCTATCTTTCCATGATATACATTCCCAAAACCACCCTTGCCCAGGAGAAATGAATCGCCAAAATTATAGGTTACTGCCTGGATTTCTTTGAAGGTGAAGCGGCGGCAAAGATTTGATGGCAACTGAGTTAGAGGAATTAAGCACTTTGGTCCTCGAATATTCCTTTGTTACCTTCTGTTTTCGTCTGCAGAGGATGGATACTCCAATACAAGCAATCAGTTGAACAGCAGAGCTACCAACTACTCCACCAATGACTGCTGGGCTTCCACCAGACTTAGTTTCCGCAATAGGCGATGGAAGGGGAGGGTTGAACCCATTAATATTGTTATTTCCATAATAGTTCTTTACCTTCAGCACCTCAAGACCATTCAAGATTGCGTCAGAATACTCTAGTCTAGTGGAAGGATCAGGGTGAAGTGCGACCCACAGGTCCATTGGACCAGATCCAGCCGTGGGGACAGCATAGTCCATGTAGCTTGTTCTGCCAATTCCTCCACTCCACTTGATGACATCCATCTGCTCTGTTGTTTGGTTGTTGATGTAGATGAAGAATGACCTCTGATTGACCTTAGTTATCGGATACCGGATTTCACAGAAATGGAACCTTAGGAGGTAGTAGAACCCAGCATCAACTGGTAAAACCCATGTAAGGTTGTAGTTCAGGTTGATCTGTCCATTTGGTCCCATTGACCGTGCAGTTGCATAAACATCAACAGGTGCAGTATAGTCTGGTACGCTGGGTGGATATGTGATGGTAAGATTTTTATCTTTTCCCAAAGATCACCCCATGACCAGCAAAAAATATGTAAGGGCTGTCATCATCCCATGAACGGTAAAAGCCAACGTCACCTTGTGGAGGGATGGGCGGGCCCCCAACATTAAGGCGGTACATTGTTTGGAACCCCGTTCCAGCAACAATAGGGACTGGATCCGGGTTTCCACCACCATTGGATACTAGTGCTGGTATTGGTGTTCTGAAGAGGTCAGGTGTGGGAACTATTTCAATGCCGTTGATGAATGCGTAGTAAGAGCCATTCTGATTTTGGTGTGTGGATGGGGTGAAAGTGAGGTGCAGCCTGCCTTCAGTAAGATTTAGGGAGTATTCGCGAACAAAGCTGGTAGCATTTACCGCCAGTGCAGTTTGGGAGGCATTGAAGTTCTCTAAAAGGTTCAGATTGCCTGCTGTGACACCGAAGTAAGCATCTCCATGAGCATGGTTGCCATAGGTGCCAGGATAGAAGTAGAGGCGCATGAACATGCGACCGGGACTGACAGGAAAGGAATAGGTGTAATTTGAAGTGAAGATGCGAGCAGTTGTGTAGGGAACAGTAGTGGTTGGTCTAGGGTTTTGATATGAGGTAGTAGTAGCACTGACAGAACCTTCCAGTAGTGATGATGATACAAAATTGGCATGCCTGTCACTGTTCCATGTCCGATTATCAACATCAATGGCCGTTGGGTCTTGGAATCCACAACATAGACGTATCTGGCCAGACCCCTCAGAGTTATTGTTGTCGCTCATGACGATTGAGAAGATGTACAGCAGAGTGAGGAGTAGCAAGGTCTGGTGTGCCATTGCAGCGAACTGTGTCCCAACAATAACACAGAAAGTTTGACCTTTCCTTTTTTTTCCGAAAAGATCAGAAAGTTTGACCTTTCAATCTGGGGTTTTGAGCAACACAGAATTAGGAAAGATCTCGCTTGAGATAATAATATGTACTTCTCTTGTCTTTTTCAGTCAACACGGTGGATTCTGGACCAGCAATAACAACAACAATGGATTTGAACTTATTAGTAGGTAATCTTTTGGAAGGTACTACTTAGTAATACTAATACTTCAAGTCTGAGGTAGCATGGGATTGAAATTTGAAGGTTGTATAGTAACAGTAGAACCTACAACTGGGGACAAAATGTGGTCCCATAAAATCCTACTGCTTATATGTTCTGAAAACAAGATGGAATCCTTATTTCTTTCTTTCTTTTTTTTTTTTGAACTGGAACCACCTTTCTACATTAGAGAAGAATGGCGACATGGGTGGATCAATTTCTTGAGTGGTCCTCGTCATACCATCACCAATTTCTTTATAGCTTCACACTAAGTTTCCAAACAAATGTATAGGAGGCAATCGATGATGGAGCAAGTTAAGTTCAAGGCTTCTAACAAACATTGGTCAGAGCCAGTAGAGTTGTTGACTGTGGTCAGCACAATAATATGGGGCCAATAATCCAAGGATTTTGCAACCGGTAGGTGTTTCTTTCAAAGAAAGATAAAAGTATTGCTGGAAGATTTCTTTTGAAACGGTGCAGTCCGAAGTAGGCATCAGAACAACCATTATCATCTGACAAGAGTATTGGTGGCTTCCATATAAAAAAAAAAAAGAGTATTGGTGGCAGATGCCTGCAGCCTGCTTATAGAAAGTTGGTGATAAGATTTGATCTTGATACTGCCTGAATTACGAAACCAAAGAAATATCCCATTTTCAGGCCTAGTAAATAATAAATATAATAAAGAGGGGATCCCGGGGCCCCGCGTCGTCGCGCTTGTGCAACTCGGACCAAACCCTCCCCGGTGACCTTTGCTGGCCGCCGTCCCCGCCACCAACGGCGGCGCTCTGCTTTCCTCCCCCTATCCCCCATCTTACTAACCCTCCTCCCTTTCTCTTCCATTCCAATCCCTGGCCTGGATTACCCAGATTGATCTATCTATCATCTAGAGCTTAAAAAGACTTTGATTACCTGATGATGATGAAAAATGAAATATTTATATCTTGAAAAAACTTGAAAGATGTTTCAACAATACTAATTATGATTAATTGATGTTATTTACTATTTTTAAAAATTGCCGGCAATCGTTTCTTGGGAAACGAGAACGACATCCTTTTTTGGGACGGAGGGAGTAGAGCTTAAAAAGACTTTGATTACCTGATGATGATGAATGAAGTTGAAGGCTTGAAGCTGTGTTAGCTTCACGGGAAGACTCCAAAGCGCAGGATAGGTGACGGACTGACCGAGCAGGCCAGCACCTGTGTGTGAAGACTCAAGTCAAGGTGTGTGATCGGTTGAAAGATGAAGGGGTGTTTGATTTATGGCCATCACCTATCACAGCAGTCGTGGCTTGCTGACGGCAAGGCGAAGAAAACGGCCGCCACAGCTGGATGGAACCAAACAAAATACTAGTCATCAGTCAATAGATGTTGAATTCTTATGAGAACCCCTGTAATTTCACTATTTTGACAAAAAATTGTGTAGCCCTGCAACAAATTTTACTATACCAAGTAGACCTTTTTGGCTAATCCCTAATCTAAAAGAATAGAATACACCCTCTACTTCTAAATTATAAAACATTTTGGCCTTTCTAGATACATGAATTTTATTGTAAAGATATATTATAGTTAAAAGCAATGTATCTACCTAGATAGACATGAGATGCGGTAACCACAACTGGAATTTGTGGTCCATCTTTTTTTTTTCTAGAACACGACTTCACATATATTTTATTATTAAGAAGAGGAACAATAAGCAAAGTTCAGCGAGATACAAACAGCGCTAGAGGCGAGTAGCCAACCAAAGCGCAAAGAGAAAAAAACGTCAGGACAGGCTGCACGGGTTACAATTTGTGGTCCATCTGGATCAAACCAGAACAGTGGTTGAGTCAAAGTCCATATTCTTTGGAGCTTGGATGTTGGACACATACCAGATTAATTAGATTTTTGTCTATACGAGATGATCCTATTTCTCCCTGGTCAAGCGGCAAAGCAATGGTGGATTAGTGGGCAATAGAGACTCCCCTAGACCAACGGCACATTCTGATCCCAAGATACTTTCACACAATAAAAGCAAAGTACTAGTATGAGTTTTGCACAGATTTAGGGGCTGAATTTACAACTAGTAGTTCATTAATCCGAAGAGAGATATGTTAAGCCTCTTAAAGCAAATTCTGATGAACTAGCATATGACATGATTTCCCACAGAAACCACAAGATGAAGGCAGAGAAGGGTAGGATTGCCATCTCCATGTGTAATCGTTCTTTTATAATAAAAAGAACCGAACGTTGATTCCTTCAAACAAATTTCAGGCAACGAAACTTGTTGCCGTAGTTTCATTGAAAAAAATCAGAAATTAAATTAAATAGGGAAGAAGGAAAGAAATTGAACCGAACGTTGAACCCGTGTATTGGCCGCAGACAAAAAAGAAAGGAAAATGAGCAGTCCCTGACTCGGTCCAGGAAACAAAATTCAGCCGCTGAGCGAGCTAGATGACGGCCCACGAAAGAAGAAAATTCCGGCCCACAGACCCAAACTCATCTGGAAAACACCGTAGCAATCGCCGGTTTTGCTGGCCTTTTTTTTTTCCTGCCTGGCGCCTGCTCCTATTTGTGCTTCATGTTCAAACGAAACGGCCTGTCTTTACATACACCACCAGTACATGCACCACCATATGAACAACAGCTCCTAATAATTTCAAGAAGGTCCAAAGTTTTCCTTCACCATATGCATACATGCACCCTTAAGAAGTTTTCCTTCATCCGTTCATCACTAGTGTAGTTTGGATTGCAGTTGCACAGCAGTTTGTAGCAAGCCACGAATGCCTCATGAAACAGGATTACAAAAATGTCATGCCTACTTGAGTAGACTGATAATTGTTGCGCAAACTTGAACCGTTTTCAGTACGGATCAGCATGTGCCGTTGGAACAATCCACCATTGCTTCATCTGGTTACAGTTGATAAATAAATTTATGTTAGAAACAGTCCGTACTGAAAACCGGTTGTAATTAGTTTCCCGGTCCCACCATCTCTGGTCAAGTGGGCAAAGCAATAGTGGCCAATAAAAATGCCAGTCCTCTGGACCAACGTCCAATGGAATCAAAACAATGTGTTCTGCACAGACGTATAGGACCAGTTTTACTGGCTCATCAATACAAAGAGATCTGATTACAAACAAGCCTCTTACAGCCATGCAGTTATATACTAGTATTCTGAAGTAGTATTAGCGCATAAATCCCCATAAAATGAACTGAGAGAAGGATTTGTTTGTAGGGATGAAGTAATGCATGCGTCAAAGAAGCGGAGCAACCTTATTTTATTAAAGAGGGAAGCTGAACAAAAAAATAAAGGGTACTCGTGTGTGCTCTGCTGCCTTGTAAACGACCTAGTGATCTGACAAGGAACACATGTGAAACTGCGTAGGTCAGACTGAACATGATCAAAGACCTTAACAAACTTCCATTGTAGTACCTGATAACAGGCAGGCAGGCATCGATCAAACTGAACATTCTATTACTGAATTGATACAGCTAACATGGGAAAGGCTGAGAGAGCTTGGCTTTCTGTGGACTTATATACTGAAGGAAAACAAGGTGGCAGCAGTGTATATATATCGAAACATATATATTGATGCACATGCATCCCACAAGAAGATCGAAACATAGTATTCCTTGTTGAGCGCTCTTCCTTGTTTATAAGAGTAGCTATAGCAGTTGGTACATCTGTGTTGGTGGCAACCCAGTTGAGCATTAATAAATTATTTATTTTTATTACTATTTTGGTAAGGCAGGCAAGAGTATCAAAATTCAAAATTTAAAATTTTGGACCCAACAACTAGTTAGCAGTTTGTAGCTAGTGTAATACAAACAGTTAGTTTTGTAATTAAATGTGCCACGCACTTATCATAACTATATAAGTACAAACAAATATATAACATAAATGGTTATTAAAAATTATAATTTGAAAGACTGTCAAAGGATGGAGGGAGTAGCAGCACTAGCACACAAGAAGCGTTGCGTTGCGTTGGCCTGTCTGTGACCGTTGGCGCGGGCGCGGGATGACAAATCCGTCCTGTTGGCTGTTGCGTTCAAGTTGAAACAAACCCAATCAAAAAAAATCAAATCACACGACCAAAACACTCTACTTACTTACTCAGGTTACTTTACTCCAGCTGAGCTAAAACAAGCAAGCGGACAAATTAAGCAGAGACGCGAGAGGTCTCAGACACAGCCAGCCTGGTGTCCGTCCTCCGGGACAAGACGACGAGGACGCCAACCACCACCACCCCGTGCCGTGGCGACGTGCCGTGCCGCGAGCGTGCACCTGTCCTGTCACCCGTCCATGTCCGTGTCAGTGTCTCACACACACACATCTCAGCCGTCGCCGCCTCCGCTGCTGCTGCTGGTGGTGCTCCGGCACTGCTCGGCGGGCCTGGCCTCGAGCGGGCCCACCGACGACGCTGGGGCACCCGTCGGCGGCCGACGCCGACGGCAGGTCCATGCAGTTGTAGGAGAGGCAGAGCGCGGCGGAGTCCGGCAGCGGCGCGTCGGGCGGCACGGGGAACCCCGTCAGGAAGTTGTGCTGCGCGTACAGCGTCGTCATCCGCCCCGCCAGCACGCTGCGCGCCACCGCCGCGGGCACCTCCCCGGACAGCCGGTTGTTGTTCACGTACAGGCTCCCCCGCGCCGCCAGCGCCTCCGGGACCTCGCCCGACAGCGCGTTGTGGCTCACGTCCACCACGGACCACTCCATTGATGATGGCTCCGGCGCCGGCACGGACAGCGCGCCCGTGAAGTTGTTCCGCGACAGCAGCAGCGACGACGCGCTCGGGAGCGCGAACACCGCCGCCGGGATGGCGCCCGAGAAGTTGTTCATGGACAGGTCCAGGAACGCCAGGTCGGCGGGTGGTGGACTGGCATTGCCGTCGTCGTCACCACCAAATGCCGCGTCGAGGGTGCCCTGCATTGCGTTGCCGGCGACGGAGAAGTAGCGTAGCGTGGGCGGCAGCGGCGGGAGTCCACCCTCGAGCGCGTTGCGCGCGAGGTCGACGTGGAACAGCCCGGAGTCCGCGAACCCGGCGGGGATCTCCCCGGAGACCCCGCCGTTGTTGGCGAGGATGAGCACCTTGAGGCTGGGCGAGTCCGGGAGGAGCAGGCCGGGCGGGACGGCGCCGTCGAGGCGGTTGCCGCCGAGGTCGAGCGTGTGGAGGTCGGGCAGGCCCGCGAGGGAGGGCGGCACGGCGCCCGTCAGCTGGTTCCCCGCCAGCGAGAGGAGGCGGAGGCGGCGGAGCCCCGCGCCGAGCGCCGACGGGATGGGACCCGAGACGCGGCCCGGGTACAGGACCAGGTCCGTGAGCGCGGCCAGCGTGGAGAGGGAGTCGGGCAGCGTGCCGGTGAGGCCCGGGGAGTCGGCGAGGCCCGTGCCGAGGGTGAGCACGGAGACGCGGAGCACCACTGTGGTGTCGGTGCCGGGAGAGGAGTCGTCGCCGTCGTCGGGCGCGCAGACGACGCCGGCGTACGCGCAGGGGCTCCGGGCGTCGTCCCAGGTGTCGAAGAAGCGGGAGCCCGGGAGGTCGCGGAGGCTGGCCCGGAGGTCGCGCAGCGCCGCGGCGTCGCGCTCGTGCAGCGTGGCCGGCTGCTGCGCCGGCGCCCGGGAGGCGAGCATTCCCAGGGCCAGGAGGAGGAGGAGGAGGAGGCAGAGGGGTGGCAGCGTCATGTGCGTGGCCTCGGCCTTCGCGGGAGGAAGAAGACAAGCGGGTTCTGTGGCGAGTGTCTTGTGGCTGCCCACTGCCCACTGCCTTGGGAGATGAACGGAAGAAGGCTACTGGAGGCGAGCAAGGTGAGAGCTCAGCTCGGTACGCTCGGTAGCTAGCCGCCGCAGCAGCCTTGAAATGAAGAAGTGAGCAGGCAGGCAGCAGGGGAATCTTGAAATGAAGAAGTGCAGCAGGCAGACGATGACACAATTCAACGACCTGTGGCCTTGTGCAGATGGAATCGTCCTCCCGTCCCCGTCCCCCGTCCCAGTGCAGCTGCAGATTGCAGACAGCGAGACATAGGGGTGACGCCGAGGACAATTCAACGACCTGAGCTCCGATTTTTAATGGCTGCAGGATGGATGGAATAGGCGGGCCCGGGTCGTCGTCGTGAAGGTCTCTCGGGTTCTCCCTCCCTCTTGGTCTGCCGCAGCTTTACCTCGCGGTCGGTGGGTGCACCGTGGCCTCTCAGGTCGGGTAAAAAAGCAGCTGGAACCTGTTCTGTTCTGCCTGCCTCGTGCTCACCTCTCACTCACTCATGGAAGAGAAGATCCGAAGATGGATGGATCTCGGAGCACGGTGTGTGTATGTATGTGCGTTTGGCCGGTGCAGGTAGACCAACAGCCCCGTATGCCCGTGTGGTACGGCGCCATGAGCGTGTCGTCCGGTCCGTCCGTCCTCCCGCGGTCCACCTCTCCGTCCCTCCCTCCCTCCCTCCCTCCGTCCATGGAGATTGGAGATGGAGATGGAGATGGAGAATTGGAGGTGGAGGAGCGTCTGCCTAGTATAGTGCACAGTACTGCAATTTGCTCGCTCGCTCTCCTTCACCACCATAACATACCATCATCATCATGGCTTCACACGTGACGTGCCTGCATCATGCCAGTTTACTCACTCCTACAGTACGCCTTCATTTCATTTCATTTCATCGCGGGAAAGGAGAGGATACGATTTGCGTATTTCACAAGTATGCGCTGCGCTGCGCTGCGCTGTGCATGGCGGCCGGTACGGTACGTGTGGTGTACCCTCCCGCGGTTTTAGTGGGATGTTGTACCCCGTGACCGTGATCTCTCCACCACCACCCTGTACATTACATAATACATGCAGCATGCATGCTCTCTCTCTCTCTCTCGCGCGCGCGCTGCCACACATTACATGACGACACACCGTACGTTTTCTTTTTTTAAAAAAAAACTTTCATTCGTTCGTTCGTTTATGCATGGCTATGCTGCTCTGTTATAACGTAGTAGTACTCCTATTGATGACTCTCGCCTTGTTGTATCCCATTGATGACGGGCCGGACTCAGTACTAATCGCTACTATTATACCTAACCTACTCCTATTCCAAACAAAAAACAATGTGAATCGGTGCAACTCAGCTTTTTTAAACTCTCTCCTTCCTTGTTCCGACCAAATTCGGAAAAACATTGTTGGCTCAACTCAAGTGCCTAGTAAAATCTAGCTACAGATTTTGAGGGAACAAGCAAACATTTCTAATAATCCGGTGGCTGGATTATTTTTTGGAACAAAGGCTCACCAGGTTAAGTCTTAACCACCGCACCAAGAAGCCATGGATTTGTACAAAATCTAGGAGGGACTGAACCCAAACATGCATGTTGCCTTGTTCGGCGCTAGCCAGTACTAGCCATCATCACTTAGGCCTGTTTGTTAACTTTGACTTCCCTATATTTATAAAAGTATTTATCACAAAGTGATATATTTGGTTTTATAAAAGTTTTTTAAAACAAATCTATTCATATGATTTTCATATTTTAAAACTTAACAACTTAAAAAGTTATTCATGATTTATGTTCTCAATGTTTAACCCAAACCTTTAAAACGTTCTATTTTCTATATGGAGGGAGTACTAGCCATCATCACTTAGGCCTGTTTGTTTCCTTTAGTCCCTAAAGTTTAGTCCCAAAAGTTTAGTCCCTGTTTTGGTTGGACTAAAAAGAGACTAAAAAAGCATTAAAGAGAGGCATGTGCTCTCACAACTTGAACTTTAGTTTTTTAGTTTAGGGACTAAAAGCTTTTGAAACTTTAAACAAGAGATGTTTAAAAGTTTAGGAAAAAAAAACAAAAAACTTTAGTCACTAAACTTTAGTCCTAGTGAAAAAAACAGGCCCTTGACAACAGAGCCATGGATGGAGCCGATCGATGACGACTGAATTGTCGCACTACTAGTACACAAACATACAAGGCCCTCTGCTGAGCTGTGGGCAATAATGCCAATTTAAGCATTTCTGCTCACACGCCCTGACAGGTCCAATGAGTCCACCTCTTGTGATCTAATACGACCACCAATGGCAAACCCCACCCGTGTGGCGCCTCCATTCTAACTACTACTACTCATATACTACCACTATATTTGGCGATGCAAAATCAAACACCTACCCCTACCAGCGGTCCTTTAAGCTTTTCATTGACATCCAGATTGCTTTACAAACACTACAGACAACAGGGATTCTCAAATAAAACCATTCCTTTCTGAGATGACAATGAGCGATAGTATCTGTTTTCCTAGTCAAGCACTGATATCACACACAAAAGTATAAAAATGCATGGTACAGTTACTATATGTTTTGAATAATAATTGCGTGACCAAAGGCAGCATAAACAAATGAGGTGACTCAAGACCTCAACACAAACGACGCTCATTGATTCGAACATACATACCCTACCCATGCATCCCAATGGAATGGAACAGCAATCATGCGATCAGGGGCTGTTCATGTTGCCAGGCTAACAGCATTGCAAATTAACATTGAAATAAACAAATTAAAAGGCAGGGGGCCAACCTACTTATCGTGAAGCGTGGCCAAACACCCTTTTCAACTCTACATGGTCTCAGCAGGCAGTTCAATTCATCCGACAGCTCTCTATCATGCATCTCCTGTTGCACCACTGCACCTCCTTGACACCGTTAGATCCACAATGCCCGCCACCAACACCGCCGCATCATCATGTGGTTCTTCTACCCTGTGTCCCTGTCTTCAGAATATATAGAAGATACACAGGCTGTCCCTTTTTAGATCATCAGTGTCTCGTATGCGCCCATCATTCTGCATCCATGGAGCAAAGACAGCGGACCAGGTAACTTTGTTAAATAAATAAACTATGACCCTTTTACCCTGAACTTGATCAAACTCTGTAAAAGTGGGGTCTGCCGTAGCTTCTGTCAGAAGCGAACCAGTGCATGTAATCATGTTTGTCAACGAAACATGAAGACTCAAAACTAGGCTTGCTTGAGATAAACAAGCATCAGCGGTCCTCAGGTCCAGGTAAGCACCACTTGGTTATATGCATCTTTGGGGTTAAGCATCACCTGTGTGATAAACAAAAACATAGCAGCAAGATAGTTTGTTGCCAAAAAGTACGAGATGTTGCACATCGCAATAAGTAATAACTAATATAAAGATGATGGTTGTTTTCAGTTCCCAGTACCACAGTAGCTCACAACAAAACTAACATTAAATTACAGAGAACTTAGCAATCAAGAAAAGCAGTAGGGAAGTTAGTGCTAAAACAGAAGTGGTAGCATCAATTAACAGGGTCTATCTCCACCACTCCATATGTAACATGGAGTAAATCAATTTTGTGATGGCACATGACACATTTCAGGTTGGATGACCTAATAAATAAGCAACACGATGAGAAAACATATATCTTGACTGCAGTAACGACCCATATAGGACTGTTGTGTCCATGTGTTATATTTGCAGCAAACAAAATATGATGAAAAACAATCAAGAGTTGGATACCGGTATCTGCTTTCAGGTACTTCAGGGGCTGAGATGTCCTAAAATTGTTTCCATACACACTGAAAAAAGGGTTTCCTCCTAAAGTACTATGACTCATTTTAAAGAAAAAATAACCTCCTTTGCAGAATTGTTTTCAACTCAAATTTTCTTTCATAGGATCTGAATAGGAGTAGGCCGCTTCCAAAAAACTCAAATTTTCAGCTAAAAAAGCTCGAATTTTCACATTGAGATAAGACAAATTAGCCGCTTCCAGTTCAACAACTTAAAGTCACAAAGCTAATAAGAAAAAACAACTAAAAAATGCCTCATAAAACAAGTAGGCCTGAGCAGTAACTAAGCTAACAATAAAAAAGAGAGAGTGCTCATAAGACAAGTTAAGTGGCCCTAATACAAGAAAGCTGTGCCCCTTCAACATACTGACCAATGGTTACACTAACTTGAACCATTTAAAGATACAAAACATCTTCACCAGTGACAACCTTAGCTAATGAGTGGTAAACCTTCTAGATTGTCAGCTTCAACTTTCATGGTTTCATGAATTTATCTTAGGACAAACAGTAGATGCATTGGTTTTATTTAAAAATAAAATAAAATAGTTGTACTGAAAACTTATTGTCCAGGTTGCCCCTATCTGGGAACTGTTCTGCTGATAAAGCGGACATGATGTTCCTCTGGTCAAGTGGGCAAGCAATGGTGGCCAATAAAAATGCTAGTCTACTGAAACAATGGCATATGCTGACTCATCTGATTCCAGGATACATTTCACAGTCAGACAAAAGAAAGTGTTTTGGTTTTGAATAAATGTATAGGACTGATTTTACTAGTTCATCAATCTAAAGAGATATATAATTAAGCCTCTTACGGTTACAGCCTTATATTTATGTTCTGGTTTCTGAATCAGCAGATGGATTTCCACAAAAACCATAATATCAGCACAGAGAAGGATTGTAGGGATCAAGTAATGCACCAGAAGTGGAGCAACCTTCAACGAGGGAGACAAAAATAAAGAGTACTGCCTTAAAAATTGATGGTTTCAGTTGTCCCACTGCCCGTAGGAATTGTTCAGCTGATGCAGCGACCAGAGGACTGGATGCTCTGGTCAAGTGGCAAAGCAATGGAGAGCACAAAATGCTAGTCCACCGGACATAATATGCCGATCTCAACATATATTTCACACTACCAATAAAAGAATATGTGCTTTATGCAAACTTATAAGACTAATCTTACTATTTCAAATATCCAAAAGAGAGAGAATTGAACCTATTACAACCAACTGGTTATATTTTAAACTAGCACATTATTTCCTGCAAAACCATAACATAGATGCAGAGACTGCAGGAATCAAGTAATGCATCAAGAAGTAATTATGTTGTGCAGATATAAGTCCGAGCAGCTAAGGACCTTGCACATACATACAGAAGCTTCCAAGCATTTAAGGATGAGAAAATACTAACACCAGCATCAGATATCTTAATATTTCTTATGCATTGAAAGCATGGCTTTCCAACATATATCCATACAGGATGGCAGCATGGTATAAAGGTCAACATATATTTATGCCATGATTGCTAGAAGAGGCTTATCAACAGCTAGACAAATAGCAGCATCTTTTATTCTTTATTATGCCACAAATCTGAATGCTTTCAGATACAAGAACAAGACTAATTGAGCAATGATAACATTAAGTTCATGCAGTCTAACTTGCCAGCTTCAAGTTGTTACTGTTTCATAAACATGTCCTACTACACCTCTAGTGGGGGAAAGAAAAGAAAGGGTTAAGGGTGAACCCTGAAAACTGATGCCCTCGGTTCTCTAGAAATTGTTCAGCTGAAGCAAGATACTAGATACTCTGGCTAAGTGGGCAAGCAATGGTGACAGCAGCAAAAATGCTAAATAAATTGATCAGTAGCATATCCCACATAGACATAGACTGCACATAATCAAACAAGAAAATAAAAATTTATGTGCACAAATATATAATATTCATTTTAGTTCATTCATCTAAATTAAAGCAAGGAAGAATCAGCTCTTACAACCATATAGTTATATATTCCAAACTAGCACATGTTTCCCATGAGAAACATGACACTGATACAGAGGAGAGTAGGATTGATTAGTGCATCAAGAAGTGATAACCTTGCATGATACAAGTGCTTGCAGCTAAGGGTCTTAAGCATATTTAAGGACAAGAACATACTAACACCACCATCAGATACCTTCATATTGCTTATTATCAATTGAAACCATGACTGCCAGCATATATATATCCATATAAAGGATGGCAGCAATACTGATGAGGAGAACGACTTCAATCCATCATCACCAATAATCTCCACAGGAGCACTTTCCATCCTTGAAATGGTGGAACCTCTTATTGTCCCTCACAATGAGCTCTCTCCCAACGATCCTTGACATGATCTTGATGGCATTGTGGCAGTCCCCACATATCCTCAGGTTCTTAATGATGCGAAGTGGAGTCCTTGCTGGGGTGCTAATCAGACCATAAGCAATTGCCAGCCTCTCACTGTGGTACAGCAATGCCTGTTCCTTGGCCTCCTGATCAATGTCATGTAGCACATACCTTGTGTCTGGGACATACCTCTGCTCATTGACCACCTTCTTTTCAATTTTTGGTGGCAGCCTGTACTCTACTAGCTTGTTCCTCCCATCAAGCATGTTAATTCCCAGGCGCCTCTTCGGAGGTGGGGTTGGGAGCTTCTTAGGGTTTGCCTTGGACGGATCAAGTGACACCAACAACTCCTCTGCCCGGTCCTCAAGATCAATGTCTCCGTTCATCCGGGCCAGGTTCAAGAGAGACTCCCAGACCATGGCATTGGGCTCGAAAGGCAGCTTCTCAATGAACTCCAGAGCCTCATTGAGATGCCCTGACTTCCCCAAGACCTCAATGATCCCAACATAGTGCTCCACACCAGGCTCAATGCCATGATCCCTGGACATGGCATCAAAGTAAAGGAGCGCCTCCTCGATGGCCTCCGAGTTAGCACAAGCATTGAGCACAAGCAGGTAGGTCTGACTGGTGGGTGCCATAGACTCCTTCATCAGCTCGAACAGCCGCAGCGCCTCATCCCCAAGCCCATTGACCGAGTAGCCATCAATCATGATGTGCCACGAGTCCATGTCACGGTCAGGCATATTGTCGAACGTCCTGCGGGCGTGGGGCATGGCTGCACACTTGGCGTACATCTCGAGCAGCTTGTTGTTGACCCGGAGGTCGCCGCGGAAAGGCGAGCGGAGGAAGAAGTCGTGCACCTTCCTGAGCTCCTCCAGCAGCTTAGGGTTGGAGCAGGCGGCCGCGAGCTCGTAGAAGGCGGGCGGGTCGGCGCGTGCACCCTTGTCGAGAAGCTCTACGGCGTCCTTCACCCGCCCCTCCCGGCACAGTCCCATCAGCTCCCCAGGCCCCGGCATAGGTTCAGGCGGCGGCGGTGGAGGCTGTGCCTGCTGGTGCGGGGGTGGAGGCCCGTGGCCGCGTGGCGGTGGAAGCGGCCCGTGCTGTCCCAGTGGTGGAGGTCCGTGTCCGTGTGGCGGAGGAGGCGGCGGCATATGCTGTCCCGGTGGTGGAGGTCCGTGGCCCCGTGGCGGTGGGGGCACATGCTGTCCCGGTGGTGGAGGCCCGTGGTGGCGTGGCGGCGGAGGCGGCACGTGCTGTCCCGGTGGTGGAGGTCCGTAGCCATGTGGTGGCGGAGGCGGCGGCATATGCTGTCCCGGTGGTGGAGGCCCGTGTCCGCGTGGCGGCGGGGGCGGCATATGCTGTCCTGGTGGTGGAGGTCCGTAGCCGGGGGGCGGCGGAGGCGGCACATGCTGGTGCTGCGGCGGCGGAGGCCCATAGCCGCGGGGCGGCGGAGGCGGATGTCCCTGTGGGGACCACTGCGGATGGGGTCCGGGGGAGGCGGGTTCCTCGGCGGCGCCCACTGCTGCTGCTGGTGGTGGTGGGGAGGGTGGTGGACGTGGTTGGGGGCGGCGGCGGCCGGGGTAGGGAAAGGGTGGTGGGCGTAGGATGATCCCGATTGGGAAGAGGAGAGGGGGCGGGCGAGGAGGTGGAGGAGCGAGCGGGACCTCGCGGAGGAGACGGCGACGGAGCGGAGCGGGCGCAGGTGGATGGCGGCGGTGGCGGCCATGGGTGCCGATTGGCGAGGGCTTCTCGCCTGGGTGCGATGCGTGGGGTGGGGGTTTAAGCTGGAGACGAGATGGGACTGGACTGGGTGGGGCGGTGCGGTGGTGGGCTGGGTGGGAAGAGACGTGACCTGACGACGGTGGAAGATATTTCCGGCGGAATGGTGGTACTTCATATGGGCCCCCATCCAGGTGGTCTTTTTACTTGGCCGGCCCACTAGTAAAGGATTCAGGCCCATGCCCGCGCCGCCGTGCGCCATTCGCGGCCGGATTGGAGTTCCGGTGACGACCAGTGATTCAGTTCGGAGTGCGAACCTGCTCTCATTTCTTCCAGTGCGAGCACTACGCACTAGAAGCCAGCAATTCCTTCCGTCTGCTTCGAATTTTACATAAATTTCACGTGAACGAACAGCATCAATCCCACTGGAAACGAACGGCATCAACCTTCAAGCCACACTCATCACATCAGGGAAGAGCCGGACATCTTTTCTACTCGCCGATGAATCCTTCCTAACCAAGAACCAGAGAACAACGAATTTTCTGTACAAGCTGCTGGAGAAACAGAACACGAATAGGATCCAGATCCATGACAAGTCTCAATCTCCCAGGGAATCGATCCGACTCTGCCCTCTACGCTGGCTACCACCAAAAGAACGGGAATACCTACAGTACAAAATGCAATGTCCTTCCTATCTCTACCAGTACCAACCATGCCCACAACCATCCAAAGTGCCCAAACACCAAACCATGCCACCATCCAAAGCCCCACCGGTGTGAAAACCCAGGCGGATTCACAGATAGGTCAACCTTTCGATCGGCCTGCTGAATACATGATGAGTGAGCAAGCAGGCAAGAGACAACCCGGCAAACTAAAAAACTGATTTCTTGGGACATGGTGATCAGCTGTGCTCTCTCACTGGGAGTTAGGGCTGGAACCTCGATGACGGTCCTGACTCTCTTCGATCACTGCTTATCTCAAACTCGCTTGAGCTTGCCTTGGACTCGTTGTCTGCATTGCTGCTGTGGCCCCTCCGACTCCGGCGGTCCTTCAGAGGGATCACAACACAAGATTTAGAACTACTGCACAAGGAATTACGGAGTAGATGTATCGACAGAACAAAGCTCATGATGTACAAACCTCCCGTGATGGGACGTCTTCTGCCTCGAGCATCCGAACAACCTGACCCATAGTGGGCCTTTTCTCAGCATCTGGGTCCACGCACCTCAGCGCCACTAGAAGAGCGCGCTTCAGAGCACGAATCGCAGGTTTCAACTCCATGTCGGGATCCACTACCTCCTCAGCTCTTCTAGTGCCAACCATCATTTTCAGCCACTCCACCAGATGAACCTGCACAGCCACCATGTTAAAGGATTGTAGCTGATCAAAATTCAGATCTGTCAAAGCTCCAAGCATAAATGTAAAAGTACTATTTTTGTATGGGTTACTAGGAATAAACACAGGATATACATACACCTCCCCCCTCCAAAGCAGATCTGTTTTGCTGTGAAACAAATGACAACTAGTATGGACTTCTTGCTTAGAATATGACAATAGCAGATGCTCACCTCATTAGGCAGGCCGACCATAGTCAACTGGATCCCTCCCAGTCACTGCTTCCAGTAGTAGCACCCCAAAACTGTAGACATCGCTCTTCTCATTTAAAAGACCTGTATTGGCATACTCAGGAGCCACATACCTGAAACAGTAGAGAAATAAAAGATGAATGGTTGTTTCCATACAAAGCATGTGAATACCATAAATTCCAGTTAGTGAAGAAAAGTCCTACTCCAGAGAATGTTCCCATAAAGAAAAACATGCAAAAAAATTACCCGAATGTTCCCATAACTCGAGTTGTGATATGGCTCTTCCCAGCACCCAAGAGCTTGGCCAGTCCAAAATCAGAAAGCTTGCCATTGAATTCTTCATCAATTAAGATATTGCTTGATTTGATATCACGGTGTACAACTTTTGGTTCTATGGCTTCATGTAAATAAGCAAGCCTGTATATTGTTCAGTTATAGAAATCATCTTACATTAATAAACGTATGTATATAAAAGATGCAAAATGATGAATGGTTCATTTCTTACGCCTTAGCAATTCCAAGAATAACTTTCATCCGGGCCTCCCAAGTAAGAACACCGTGCTGACGCATTGCACCATGAAGCCACTGTTCTAAGTTCCCATTATTCACATACTCATACACAAGCATCCTGGAATAACAGGATATGATTAGAAGAATGCTCAAATGGATTAAATAACCATATGATAGATTTGAATGGTGCCCATACACCACTTTAAATGTTCAACCGGGCTGAACCTAGATGGAGAAAGCAAAAGGGCTCTAATAGCATCACCTCACAAACAAATCTAATCACCAAGGGCTTTCATTGAATCAGTGGGCTAGCAGAGCTACATATCAGTTCATTATGAAAGAGATGCTAATGTGGGGTTGGGAGTTGGGGGAGGGTTGCGCACCCACTCCTAAAGTGCACAACTAACACACCATACACCAGGACCAGATTAACTATCAGCAAGCAACCAAATAAAACTACCAAAAAGAACAGGGACAAGATGGGGATATTCTTATTCAGGCAGGTAAAAAAAGAATAAATGAATGCATGCATATCTTCAAAACATAGGATCTCACAACTTCAGTTGCCAAAATGTCACAATTTTCTTCAAAACATAGAAATCATGATCTCACAACTTCAGTTGTAAAAAGATCCTTAGTTGTTATTCCTAAATAGCAGGTTGTTAGAAGTAGAACAGTAAAGAAAGGTTTGAAATTTATATCTCCCCTTGGGCCCCCCAAAATCCTGCTGCCAGTATACCACACATCTTAAATAGACACTGGTTATCTTTAGAAACCCTATTTTTGTTGTTAATTGAAGTTCCGAGGACTTGTAATTGCATTAGGCACAGTTATTGTTAGTGTTATGTCAGACAATAGCGCAACCTTGGCGACCAAGAACTTCTAGAGGTCTAATATGATGTTGACAGCCCAGTAAACTGTGGCTGTTTGGCTCCTGATTAAGGACTGTTGTTGAGTACCATACTTCGCCACACCTAGTTTTATGGATGTAGGGCCCATTTGGTTCAGAGATTAGCATATTTGCCTGGGCAAGGAAGCTCCCTACGCCGTCAATTTTGAGCACCTTGTGGCTGGAATGCTGGATTGACATGCCTGGGCAAGCGCCCCAGGCCACACCACCAACCAGAGACAGGCCTGTTGTGCATGGATAGACCTACAAGGCTTCGATGTCAAAGACCTATTGTATTCCTCCTGAAGCACCACGAGCAATGATATATCTGAAGAAAGAATGGGACACAAGACATTATGGGATTTCAGTGAACCATTCCGTAAAATGCTTCCGTCCAGTAAAAGAATACCATTTTTTTACCATGCTGTGCCAAACTATAACAGCTATCGTACAAGTTACACACCACAAATGCATCAGTGGATATGTAGAGACAGAGAAACAAAAAATGATGAATGATATAAGTTTTTAAATACAGTTCAATACTTCCGAGTGATGGATCGATAACAGACATTCGCTTCTACAGTTCCACTGTGTCCTAAAAATGGCTGTGGTCATAGGTTGTAACCTATTTAATATGGTATTGAACAAATAGAAAACAGTCAAGCAACGTGAGAGAATGTTTGAATGAGGGCTTGGTTGCAAGCTAGATAAATCATCACACCAATGATTATTATGATCATTGGACAAAATTCTGAAGGGCTGAAATGTTACAGTTGAATGAATGTACCAATGCTAGATTTTGTAAGAGTTTGGAGCTTCGAGATTTTATCATGAACACAGGGTGCAATATATGTGGATCAGTAGTCATAATTCAAGTACATATATAAGGTAACAGAGACAACAGCTAGCATACAGTTAGCGTATTTGATCGAGAATTAGCTTCACCTGTGGATACCCTCGACGCAATATCCTAGAAGGCGGACAAGATTCTTATGCCTGACGTGCCCAATTGCCTCAACTTCAACCCTGAACTCCTTTTCTGCCTGACCCCTACAGTGACATATCAAAAGCAATCAAAATGCTGCGAGACTATCAAAGAGGGCAGAGTCATATTTCAAGTTTTTTACAAAAATCATCATCAGAGCTTCTTACATGTTATTAAGAAGCTTTTTAATTGCGACATCAGTCCCATTAATGAGTCGACCCCGGTAAACTATCCCATATCCACCTTCTCCAATGACATTCTCCTTGGAGAACCGATTTGTCGCATGCTCCAAATCCCTGAGAGTAAACCAATGGCCCCATCCGAGATGCGAAAACTCGGGGAGACCAACCAACGGAGATGCAGAGACAGTCGGATACTGAGAGTACTGCCTCCTAGCGATAGCATTGCCCGAGTTGCCTTCATCGCCAGAATACGCGCTCGCGGCCTTCTCACACTGGTACGCCGAGCTGCACTGGCTCAGATTATCAGCGTCACTGGACTTGCTCCTGACCAGGTGGCCCAGCATTTTCCCAGAATCCTTCTCGCAGTGCTTCTCCTGCACCGCCACCGCCAGCGTGCGGCTCTCATGCACATGGAAGCTCTGCACAGCAGCATGCTCACGCACCTCGTCCACCGCAATCTCCTTGGAGACATCCGGAATCTGAGACACCGGGATGGTATTGGTACTGTCGAAAGATGACTTGCTGGGCTTCCTCCGGTATATGGACCAGAAGCACATGAAGCCTAGAATGAACAGGATGGCCACCCAGATGCAGATGCCAATCACAATCCATAGCCTCAGGCCGAACGGCGGCGTCCTGGAAGATAGCTCCGCTCGCAGGATTTCGCCAGTCGTCGACATCTCTGCTCCTCAGCAACCTACACAGAGGAAGCGTCGCGTAGGGTAACGCCATCAGAGTCAGATAGAGAACCAGAGGCGGGACAAGAATTCGCAAAAAAAAAAAAGCTTTCGCGGGTATGGTACGAATATACGATTACACGTTCATACTAGTACTGCCTACTGCCTACTGGTATAAGCGGATGAGTGGATCGGATCCGAATAGAAACAGCTTACATCAGGGTTTGGGGTGCGGCATGAAGGGGAGGAGGAGGTGGCGGGCGTACGTGGTGGGCGCTCGTCGTCGCCGGCGAAGGGCCGGACCCCCCGACGACGCAAGACGTGGCGAAGGGCGCGCGGCCGCTCCTTCCTCTCCCGATTCCTCCAGCCTCGGCTCGGCGGCGTCACGTCAGTGCGGTGCGGGGCGGGAGGAGGTGGCCATGGGAGGCCGGCCGGCTGGCTCTCCGCTCCGGGGAGGAGGAGGCAAGACAATGCTTGCTTGATGGGGAGGGGATGGATGGATTGGGGAGGTGGAGAAAAGGGCCGACAGTACTCCACGGGAAGCAAGCAAGCACACAACAGAAAAAGCTTCACTACACCCTGATGACTGACGATGATGACGATGATGAGTGGAGAGAGAGAGAGAGAGAGAGAGAGTGACTGATGAGAGAGAGGAGAAAAATGGCGTGAGGAAACGGAACAAAAACAGCTGTAAAAAGACACGGGGGACTACTGCTCTCGATGGCCAACCGGCGTATCTGCTAGAGACACCCCGCACGGTTGGGTTGGGTGACCTGTATTTGAGGCTAGTACTGGGTTAGCTATGACTCTCTTTGTTTCTGGTATATTAGATAAGAGCTTCTTTGGTAAATACGTGCACTATTTGTATAAAATAAATTTATTAAAAAACTAGATTCAAAGATCCACGGTACTAATTATGATACTAATCGATGATATTTAATATTTATAAAAATTGCGGTGGTTTCGAGAATGACAGCGGACTGAAATAAGAGCTTCTGATATTAGATAAGTCCACGTGGCGAGAATGACATTACAAAAAAATAGATTTAGAAAAAAAGACTCATTTTTGGCTCTCACGTTGACGTCTTGATGGTACATTGACTCATCTCCATCTTACTCTCAAGTCTTATCGGCTCACGTGAAATCTTATGTCGATTTGTTTGTCGCTACCTAGTCTTCTCTCTCCTCAGTTCTCTTTCCATGTCAACGGAAGCGATATCGCCCCTTGCCAAGGACACCCTAGCAAGGGTTTGTTGGTGCAGAGGAGGCATGATATGTATATGTAGATGCACATGAGATTACGTTTTATGAGATCATGTGATAAGAAGCTATATATTTTGACTTTGATTTTATCAATATAAACCTTGATAAAATGTTCAATAAATGTATTTGCAGGTATGGAGAAAACAAATCTTCAGATCGATTCCATGTCAGGTTTATGATGTACATTATCATTGATAAAATCAAAGATGATTGAACTATCCGAGCTTCTTATCAAATGATCTCAATATGAAAATGCATGATATGTGTTTATCCGTGCTTATAAGATCCATTTTCATCCATAGTAATGACATATAATAATGTAGTTAGCTGCAAAATGATGAAAAAATATATTTTATAAACTTGACTAATGCTCAAACCTTGAGAAATTAATTTATAAAAAATGTATTAAAATGCAAAGAACATATTATCAATGCATGGTTTTTATAAAGGCGCAATGCATATTTTTTTTGTTAAACACATTTAACACTTAGAAGGTCATAGGCTAGCATTTAGTATGGTCACATATACATAAAGGGCAAAAAAAAAATAATGGAGACATATCCTGAGATTTTCCAGTGACTACATTGTTAGATACATGATCCACGAGTGGTTGATCTGTCTTAACTATGTCCAAAAATTAAAGTGCATATAGTAAAAGAAGCAATGCATGAAAACAAAAAAGAACATGGTTCAACTTAACTAGGAAAAGATTCACGTGAGGAAAATTTCCTTTAGTCTATACACCCAAAGATAGTCAATGTCACATAGGGTATGATCCCATATGTAACAATGGTTTGTTTGATTTCAATGCCTTCTTCTAACAGCACATACGCCATGCACGGATTATAGTCTCAGGCCACCTAAGAATGCTTAGACAGAGCAAAGCTATGTGAGAGCAAATGCAAACATGCCCTAATTGACATAGGTTGATGGTAATTGTTATTGATAAAATTATGCCTCAAATAGTGTTTGCATGTTTGGAAATACCCCAAAGTAGTTGCTTTAGTCTCAACAAAACATAGTAGCACATCCATTCTATGGTGAGTAGACAATTGAGTTTAGTTTGCCGCGGTCTTGGTGCACGGAGCATAATCCCATTGCGGGGACAGTGAGAGGTGTAGGCGTGGGACACCGTGGCTAGGCGGCAAAAGGCTTGGGCATCTGGCGCACGCACACGTACTCCTACACAGCTCACGCGCACACACCTTCCAACACAAAGCCATGATCCGTGTGGCATTGACGGCAACGGCACGGCAGCCGTGGCCCCACAGGTCATGGGAACAGCACAGCCCCTCGTGTTGGGTAGCGGTGTGCACGCAAGGAGAGCAGAGCAAACGCATGAGGTCAAACTCAAACGGACACCACAGTCCAAATCTAGCCAGGATTTCAGTGCGACCTCCTGTCTTTTACCATTTTACACC